>CAOKYR010000145.1:2500-185711 GCA_948473455.1 Teleiodes luculella | reverse complement strand
ATATACATCATCATTTATTCACCACCGCGCACTACTCGCTCGGGCTAGTACTCAATGCTCATAATGATTGTCTTTAATTATTTAATTTTTCAATAAGAAAAACGTAATAGTTAAAACAAAGCACCAATAAAAATATGCCTGAGTTCAGCGGTGGATTGATAAAAGCTGTAGTAATAGTAGTAGTTTAGAGTTCCGTACCACAAAAACCAAAAACGGAACCCATATAGAAGGACCAGTTATGTGGCGCTCCATCTGTCCGTCCATCTATCTGCGCCAATTTCCTCCGAAACTACCTACTTCGTCAGTGGAAATGATAAAATGCTAAAGCGCCAATTTGACCAAAATGAGTTGTTTATACAGAGTTCGACTGCATTTTGATTTCTACGTCGATCACTTAAAAATCATCGCCAGAAAACTGACAAAAGCGGCGCTTTATAGGCCCTTTTTCAAACAGAATTCGCTTAAGAATTTGTTCTTTTACGCTTTTCTTCATTTTTGAGAGACTTTTTTGTTAAAGCGACCCTTAGCTTAAAATCACTCACTAACGGAAAGAGTTGGATGCTTACAAATACAACTACTAATCAACATTAAAATATCAGAATCAAATCAAGATATACTTGCATTAAATAAAAACAAGTAGAGTACAAACAGAACGCAAAAGGAAAAAGGCAAGTGGCGGCCTTATCGCTTTAAGCGATTTCTTCCAGGCAACCATTGGGCGATAGAAGAAATTAAAGTAAAAGGAACAGAAGATGTATGGGGAATGTCTGTTAAGGCTTGTAGTAAAGTAATTGACACACTGGCTCCATATCTTGCCGCCATCTTTAATACATGTGTTGATGAAGGGGTCTTCCCAGACTTAATGAAATATAGCAAAGTAATACCCTTGTTCAAAGCTGGTGATAAAAGTGATCCTAGTAATTTTAGACCTGTATCTATTTTACCAGTCCTAAGTAAAGTTTTTGAAAAGATTATACTCAACCAATTGCTGTCTCATTTTAATAAACATTGCCTACTTCATAAACAGCAATTTGGATTTACAAAAGGACGTTCTACCACCGACGCAGGTGTTGCGCTCATAAAGCATATCTTTGACGCATGGGAGGATTCTTGCGATTGCATAGGTGTCTTCTGTGACCTTTCAAAAGCATTTGATTGTGTTCAACATGAAACCCTATTGCTTAAATTAAAACATTATGGGGTCAAAAACAATGCACTTAAACTAGTACAGTCCTATTTAGAAGGCAGGATTCAAAAGGTACAAATAAATGAAATAAAATCAAAGGGGTCTTTAGTTACAATGGGTGTGCCGCAAGGTTCTATATTAGGACCTTTCTTATTCTTAGTTTATATTAATGATTTGCCATGTGTTGTACATAATCTGTCAAACATTGTTTTATTCGCGGATGACACTTCTCTTATTTTTAAACTAAACCGAAGATCACCTCAGTATAATGAGTTAAATAGCACTCTTCAACAGGTTCATAACTGGTTTACTGCTAACAACCTGGTATTAAACGCAAAGAAGACTAAATGCATTAAATTTACCTTACCAAATGTAAATAGCTGTAGGGGTGACATTGTGTTAAATAGTGAGCGGCTTGATCTGGTAGACAGTACAGTCTTCTTGGGTATAACTATTGACGCCAAACTGCAATGGAGTCCTCATATATCTTCTCTGTCGGGGAGGCTTAGCTCGGCTGCGTATGCAGTGAGAAAAATAAGACAGTTAACAGACATAGCAACAGCTAGGTTAGTTTATTTCAGTTACTTTCATAGTATAATGTCTTATGGTATCTTGATGTGGGGCAGGGCATCCGATATTAACACAGTTTTTATTTTGCAGAAAAGAGCCATTAGGGCAATATACCAACTTCGCTGTCGGGAATCACTTAGAGAACTGTTTAAAGAAATAGACATCTTGACAGTTCCGTGCCAATATATTTATGCAAATATTATGTACGTTAGGGAAAATATCCACGAATTTAAAAAGAATTCTGATATTCACAAACGTAATACTAGAAATGGAAATAAACTAGCTCGTGATAACTATAGATTGGCTAAAGTCAGTACTTCTTTCGTGGGGCTCTGTGTACGCTACTATAATAAAATACCTGATGATATTGTAAATCTTCCAGAAAAAAGGTTTAAATGCCACGTGAAACGGCATCTATGTAAGAATGCGTACTATGGATTGGATGAATATTTGAATGATAAGAAAGCTTGGTGTGTAGAGACTTCAGCTCGACACGAGAACGCTGTGCCTTATCTAAGGTAATATTATTACTAAAATTTGTTTGTAAAAACCTACGTAATTGTGCAACATTGTAGTGCGGTCGACTATGCAATTGGGAAGCCATTAATTAGATTGTCGTGTTAACATCTGGCTGACTGAGTATTCATGCTCACTAAAGTGTCCTGACTTGCGGTGGCGTGTGGGCCGGGTCGTTGGGTTCCCTCTAATATGGTTGAGCCCGGCGATGGCTGTCCCATACGTCAAACCCGTGAACGTGGTGCTGCTTGGGGGGACTGGTCTGCTCTAGTCGATTGCCGATTGTTTTATTGTTTATATAGTTTAGTTTTTCTACTTTGACTGGTTGCCTTCCTTTAATTTCATATTTCGGCTGCACTCTTTGTTATATTAATCAAATTGTATAAAATAATAATTACCTATGTAAATTTTTTTTGAAAAGATGCAACGCCTGTGGAGTTTCTTCCGGAGAGTTCTTCTCCACAGAAGACAGCCAAATCGTGAACTCTCCTCGACGTCAAAAAATGATTGTGAAATCTTACTTTGAATAAACACTATTTGACTTTGACTTTGACTTTGACTTAGTAGCAGGCGTTTAAGAAGAAACACACACAGAGTTGCACAAACAGAATTAGCTTATAACTAGCTTCCCGCCCCCGCAAGTCCAATGAAGCTTGATCCGTCGTACTTTTTCGACTCAAGCAAAGGTCAAAAAAAAAATTGATTCGTCGCGATGACTTATTTTTCCCGTGGTAAAAGTTAGCCTATGTACTTCTATCATTGTGCCAACTCCGTCCGCTATAATATTTTTTTGCCGTGGGAATGAGGAATTTTTCCGCGGTAAATCGTAGCATATATGTTGGAGTACTCATCGTACAAGGAAATTCAGAAGGTAGTTATAATGGTTGTCCTTTATTCGGAGATGTTCACCCGTCAAGTGTCGAACTCAGAATGTCCCAGCGCTGCGAACCGCCTGCCTTTTATAGAAAGGTGTAAACAAGTCGCCAGTAGTGGAGGGGCGATCAAGGCGCACGTGGCTCGGCACATCGTGAGTCAACATTCGATTTGTACAACATAAAAATGTGTAAGGCTTACAAATAATACTTAAAAATATTATTACAAAACAATTAATAATTTGGTACTTAGGTACTCTTTTAACAAGTCTTTGATTAAAGATTGTAATAATTAATTTGATTCTTATTGCTAGTTTCTGAAGGTAGAACTAAAAATCAAGTTTAGAATTCATAATCAGTTAACAAACGTGTGTTTTTACTCTGATGTGCTAAGGACGCTATCATATATATTCTTTCCCAAGGTCTATTCTATCTTTGTGCCAAGTTTCACCAAAATTGGTGCAGTGGTTTCGGAGCTTATTCAATAATTAGGAATATTTTAGGTATTTTTTTACTCCTTGTTGGGTTACATTATTGGTTCAAAATGAACTGGCGGGAATATAAGTGGACTGTATTTTGCGGAGCGGAGCGGTTAGAGATATTATTATGATGTGGAACCCAGCAGTAGGTGTAGGAAAATGAGGGACTCACCAATGACAGCCAACCACAGCACCTGCTTTGATGCCTTTGGACGTTGTTCCAAGTTCCTCACATGCACACCTCGGCACGAACCTTGATTTTCACTGCTCAAGTCTTTGCCGGCCGGCTACACTTAATAATGTCACTAGTTAAACAGTTTATATTGTCTGAAAGACGCGGTAGAAGTATTTGCGGTTTTTATTTTATTTTTATTGCGGAGACGCAGACATTGCGCCGACACGATTTTTTGTATTCTCTAGTTCTTGATTTTGGCACCGTCGGAAGTGCATCGTCCGGCGCTGCTGTCACACGGCGTGCTTGCTTTCTCTTTCTCTTACTAGGCGTATGGTGGAGCGTGAGTAGGAGAAGAATAGGAAAGCGGGATACCAGATTCCACATCATGAAGAGCGCGAAATTTTAATAAATAGGGTAATGGCGTAAACATCCTCCCGGCCTTGATAATACGTCGTATTATCAAAAAAGCGGTCAAAATACAAAGAAATACAATTTATCGAAGTAATTTATGAAATACCTAAAATTTTTATTACCTACCTAATCTATGACATTAAATTATTATACTTTATTGAGAAGGCAATGGACAAAGTTTGACGATAGGTCGTTTAAACGTGCTAGATGCCGTTTTAACTAAGGCGACGCGTACTCTACCATCTTTACCCGGGTAAACCTCCTGTATAATGCCCAAAGGCCAGCGGAGCGGGGGAACATCATCCTGATGTATCAATACAATAATACCGGGTTTTACGTTATCCGTATTAGTAAGCCATTTTTTCCTCACTTGTAATGAATTAAGATATTCTATACGCCATCTCTTCCAATAACTATGCACCATTTGGTCTAGCAGCTCTTTGCGATGACGTAGAGTCTTAGTTTCTTCAGAAACTGGCGCGGCGGGTAGGTAAGTCAAGGGAGAAGCCATTATAAAATGAGCGGGAGTAAGAGGCTCAGGATGTGGGTCCTCTGATAAAATACAAAGCGGTCTAGAATTTAAAATAGTTTCGACCTGAGTCAAAACAGTTAACAGTTCTTCATACGTAAGTAACTGAGATCCAATAACGCGGTATAAATGAAGCTTCATGCTTTTAATATTAGACTCCCAGAGTCCACCGAAATGAGGAGCACGGGGCGGAATCATATGCCATTCGATACGATGGTTAGTAAGCAGTTTGTTTATCTGAGACTTAGCACCAACAAAATTTGTTCCATTATCGGAATACATATGAGAAACAGGACCACGCCTAGATATAAAGCGTTTAAACGCGGAAATGAAAACTTCAGACGACAGATCTGAAGCTAGTTCGATGTGAACTGCTTTTGTTACTAAGCAGATAAACAAACAAATGTAAGCCTTCTGGCTTCTTTGTCCTCGGCGTCTACATAGTGTTATATTTATGGGACCGGCGTAATCAACGCCCGTATGAACGAATGCTTTGGTTTCTTGAACGCGGTAAGCTGGTAAATCAGCCATTTTAGTATTAAGGTGAGATGGAGAATTTTTAAAACAAAAATTACAGGCGTGAACACGTTGCCTAATCACGTTTCTTGAGGATAAGATCCAGTATTTTTGACGCAATAAGGAACTCAAAACATTGGCACCGGTGTGACAATGTAGGCGGTGATAGTAGTCAATTAAAAGGTGAGTAACATGGTCATGTTTAGGCAATAACGCGGGATGTTGAGCTTCGTATGGTAAGTTACTATTCGAGAGTCTACCTCCTACTCTTATAATTCCGTGTTCATCGATGAATAAGTCCAATTTTCTAAGCGGTGCGGAAATGACTTTATTAGTTTTTAAGTCATGAATTAATTGAGTAAAGTGACAACCCTGAACAGCTCTAATTAAATAGCTTTCAGCTATTATGAGCTGTGAAGCAGTTATTCGGTCTTTACGCGGTAATATTTTAGTAAATATCAGAATATATGCAATAATGCGGATGATTTTATTCCAGGACGAAAATTTTTGCGTAAGTTCATAAAGAAAACCAGGGGCGGATTTGGAAGTCGAGCAAACGAATGTTTTGCTTTTATATTCAGGTAAGGTCTCACAAGCCTCTGGAATGAAAGGTGTGATCGGCCAGCTTGATACAGGAGCACAAAGCCAGGGAGGGCCATGCCACCATAGCGGATGAGAAAGCAATTGTTCTGGTAAGAGACCTCGTGAGAGACAATCACTGGGATTTTCTATCCCACTGACATGATAGAAATGACGCGAATCGAGATTTTCTTGACATTTCGCGACGCGGTTACTAACGTATATATCCCATCTATGCGGTAAAGAATTAATCCATGAGAGAGCTATTTTCGAATCTGAAAATGCGAATATATTATTTATTTTTGTACGAGCACTGTACGTTTCATAAATCAGACGGACTAGTTTCGACATAAGGACTGCGGCGCATAATTCTAATCTTGCCAACGAAACTACTTTGACAGGGGCGACTTTAGATTTGGCGCATATTAAATTGACTTGCACCTTCCCCTTGCTGTCAGTGACGTGGAGATACACGACGCAACCGTATGCCTTCAGACTTGCGTCAGCGAATGCGACAATGTTAGTAGAGCAACCGTTGGTTACACCTAGATGACGCGGGATTTTACACGCGGAAAGAAGCGGCAATTGCTCATTAAATTTTTGAAATAGAGAAAGTACATCGTCGGGTAAGGGATCGTCCCAATCGACTTTAAGTAGCCACAGCTCTTTAATTAAGAGTTTGGCGAATAATATTACTGGGGCGGCGAACCCAAGTACGTCCCATAAACGAGCGATACTTGAAAGAATTGTTCGTTTGGTATATGTTTCCTTTATAGGAGCGGTTGAGAAGGTAAATATATCCTGCGCGGGTAACCATTTAAGGCCTAACACCTTAAGGTTTTCACTATCGGAAAATTCTATAGCGGCGCGGTTAAACTGTGGCACAGCGTCTAATAACTCGGCGAGTTACTGGCCCATTTAGTCAAATGAAACCCACCAGACTTAAATAAGTCAATGAGTTCGCGGGAGAGAGTTTTTCCTTCGCCCACTGTAGGGACAGAAGTGGTCAAATCGTCCATGTACAGCTCATGAGACGCCACATCAGCGGCGCGCGGGAATCGATCGCGTTCGTCGATCGCTAGCTGTCGCACAGTGCGCATAGCTAAGAAAGGGCTGCATTTCAAACCGAACGCGACTCGATTAAACTGAAATTCGCGTATAGGTAAAGCGGGGTCAAAGCGGAATAAAATCTTTTGATATTTGCGGTGCTCAGGTAAAAGAAGAATTCTGAGATACATTTGTTTTATGTCTGCAGCTAACGCTATTTCAAACAAGCGGAAATTGAGTAGCAAAACAAAAATATCAGCCTGGAGATTCGGCCCTGTATGAAGAATATCATTGAGTGAAATGTCATTATGACATTTAGCACTAGCGTCGAATACAATACGAACCTTCGTAGTCTCTTTATCGCGGCGAACGACGGCGTGATGCGGAATAAAATATCCTTGCGAGTATTCCTCGCTGTCAGGCGGGACCTCGGACAAATAGTCGTTTTCTATGTAGTCCTGTACTACCTCATTATAACTGGCGCGCAGCTCAGGGTCCTGAAGCTTGCGCTCCAATGAGAGCAGCCGACGAACAGCGGCGGAGCGAGAGTCCCCTAACTCGGACGGATCTCGGCAAAAAGGTAAAGCGGTGCAGTATCGACCAGTCACGTCACGTGATATGGTTGAGGTGTAAATGTCTTCACATTGACTATCCTCTGGACTGAGAAACCCTTTGGAAGGCATTTCCTCCATTTCCCAAAACTTGGTCAATGTTTTATCCAGATGAAGTTCATCGAAGCGGTCACGCATCTCCACGCCACTAGAACACGTGAAGAAGGTAGCGGTATTTATATTTTGCAACGTGCAAGCGGTATTATTTTTATTAAAATTGTTAGTAGGAGCGTCACCCATTAAAATATAACCAAATACGGTTTCAATAGCGGACGGTGCGGGGGGCGCGACAACCCTACCACCTAATAACAAGTGCGGGAACAGCTGAGCGCCGAGTATCAACTCGACCTCACCCGGGATGTGCCAATGCGGGTCAGCGAGCGGTAAGTCAACCAAATGTTGCACTACCGAAGTGTCAACATATTCGGAAGGCATGCGGTCGGTAATGTTATCCACTACCAAAGCGGTAATGTTATAAGAATATTTTTTATCCTTCGTGGTTACAAGCAGCGGTACATATCCATGAACCGTTTGTGAAGCGGACCCAATGCCCTTAATAAATGAATTTGAAAGCGAAATAGGTTTTAGTTTGAGCTGTTCACAACATGCGGCAGTAATCAAATTATTTTGCGAAGCATTGTCAATTAAACACCTAACAGAAATATTTTGTTTGTCATTATTTAAAATATTTACTTGAGCGGTTGAAAGAAGCACCGTAGTACCACGCGGCGAGTTTGTACTATAAAGCGGGGGAGTATCATCCGAGCGCGCGCATAGTGACACGTTACCAGTAGCCGTATTGTTCATATCCGAACCCTGCGAGTGCGAGCGGGACGGCAACGTCGTCGCGGCGTCGGCGGCGGCGGGCGCGGGCGGATTAGGTGGTTGTTGCGATGATGACGCGTTATTATTATTATTCTCCAAATGCAACAAAGAATGATGGACCTTTTTACAAGATTTGCATGTATATGTGGAGTTACAATGCGAAGCGGTATGGGACAAACTTAGACAGTTTATACATCCTCGTTTGGATTTAACGAAATCGAAACGACCTTTGGCGGGAAGCGATTTAAATGCGGGACATTTGTATAACTGCTGATGATCAGACTTGTTACACATCAAACACGACTCAACACCCTTGCCATCACTCGTAATGAACGTTTGTGATTGGTAGGTATTGCGCGGGCGGTTATGTTTCGCATTGTTGTTATTAAGGTGCGTTTCCACTGCCGAGGCAGGAACGCGGTTTGATTGTGATGACGCCGATGCGGTACGATCTAATATTTTTACTTGACTCTTAGTGAATTCTATGAAATCCTTATAAGAAGGAATTTCTTTGTCTCTGACTACAGACTCAAAGGCATGTGCGGTAGCGGAATCGATTTTACGCAAGGCAATATTTAATAACATAAAATCTTTTAAATCGTCGAGCTTTAATTGCTCCAACGCTGAAACAGCGGCGTCAAAGGTTTCAACGAAAGTATTTAAAGACGAAGAATTATTAGTCGCGGGTTTGATATTAGAAAGTATTAGAAAGTATTAGAAAGTATAGACATGTAATGACACCCTAAAGCTCTCTTGTCTTGGTATTTTTTAACTAAACTTTCCCAAATGGATGAGTAATTTTCGCTTGATGGAATGATGCCCGCAATTATTTTTAATGCAGGACCAGTCAATTTTCCTGTCAAATATTGAATTCTCTGAGCATCAGTTAACGACTCGTTTAAATGAATATTCGCTTTAAACGACTCATAAAATATTGGCCAACTATCCATCTTTCCATCAAACGAAGGAATGTTTATCGGCGGTAGCTTAATCGGTGTAGGCGCACCTTTATTTTCGCCCGAGCGCGAGTGAGGCGAACTCTCTATGATACGCGAACGAACCCTCTGTATTCTAGCGTAGACATCTTCAAATGCATTGAGAGCTTCGTAACTAGGTACAAACTTAGGGTCATCGATAAAACCTAGCTCATTAATGGAGTCTAGATTGCAAATGAATTCCTGACGTATGACCGGTAATGTTTCGGTTTCCGCCATAAATGTTTCCGTGGAACGGAGATCAGCGGTGTTTAAAGGTATTTTCTTAGCATAGTCATGGAGACTAGTCAAGCGAGCGAATATTGCATTGTTTTTAGCTTGTAATATTGCTATTTTAGCTGCCATGGTAAGCAAATGATGCGTAGTTATGAAAAGGTAACTAAGTAACTTTACCTAGGTAGGTAAGTAAGATACGTACTAGGTACGGCGCGGGGCGGTCAGAAAGCGGTTGATTATGTAGGTATATACGAGCGAGACGTTTATTATGCCTACTAATAAGGATATCAGGTTAATATCTGAATATTCGAGTAAATCCACCAATAAGTACGTAGGTTTACTGAGTAAGTATGGTAGAATGCGGTGTAAATAGGTAAGTAGGTACAGTGGAGTGACGACTGAAGAGTCGCCGTTTTTACCTACCTAGTTTGTAGAATTAGTGTAGACAATATATTAATGTGTATATAATTTAGCTAATTGTCCCTTATTTTTAATTCAATTTCTTATTATTTTCGTAATTTGACGTAGTCATGGTGATAGGTTCGTTGCTCGGCAAATAGTATTTTTGTTTGTGTCATGAACAAAATGACTCGTGACAATTTTGACGGAACTATGTCAAACAATTTGTAAACATTGAAATATATGAATTTTTGATTAATTTTTACGCTAAAATATATAAAATATAATAAACGTGTGATTGATTTCCCTATATCCGTATTTCATTCAGCTAGGGATCAGCCTCCACCCTTAGGGCGCGACTGTACCTATTTCGGATATGCGGTAAAATTCTACGTTTTCTATCACGATTGGCGTGTGAAAACAATAAAATAAGTAAGAATTTAGATATAAATGAGTTGAGTAACTACCTAAATAGCGAATTAGGTCAATATAATATGATTTAGCGGCGCGGGAGACACGAATCGACGTGTAATTACAAGACAAAATGGCGGTTTGCTTACGCGCTAAACTATCGGAGCCTAGCACCAAATAAGTATGAATTAAGCGGTTTGATTAAGTGTAAACTATCAGAGTTTAACACCAAATAGAATGAGAACACGAAAGGGAGGTTATTCGGTTCGAAGTCAGACCAAAAATGGTTCAAAATGAACTGGCGGGAATATAAGTGGACTGTATTTTGCGGAGCGGAGCGGTTAGAGATATTATTATGATGTGGAACCCAGCAGTAGGTGTAGGAAAATGAGGGACTCACCAATGACAGCCAACCACAGCACCTGCTTTGATGCCTTTGGACGTTGTTCCAAGTTCCTCACATGCACACCTCGGCACGAACCTTGATTTTCACTGCTCAAGTCTTTGCCGGCCGGCTACACTTAATAATGTCACTAGTTAAACAGTTTATATTGTCTGAAAGACGCGGTAGAAGTATTTGCGGTTTTTATTTTATTTTTATTGCGGAGACGCAGACATTGCGCCGACACGATTTTTTGTATTCTCTAGTTCTTGATTTTGGCACCGTCGGAAGTGCATCGTCCGGCGCTGCTGTCACACGGCGTGCTTGCTTTCTCTTTCTCTTACTAGGCGTATGGTGGAGCGTGAGTAGGAGAAGAATAGGAAAGCGGGATACCAGATTCCACATCATGAAGAGCGCGAAATTTTAATAAATAGGGTAATGGCGTAAACACATTATTGAAGTGTTAGTAAGGATCCCTAATTTTCTTGAAATTAAAATTATACTTAGTAAGAACGTGTCAAGACAGGTCAGGACAGATCGGTTCTGTAAGATTAGGTTAGATTAGGGTAGGTTAAGCTAGGTAAGGTTTGTTGCTCCCCCTACGGTTGCTCGCCTTGTCGTGGCGGGGGGGCTCAGTAACCGTGGATTGGTCCCCCATGGTGAAGCGAAGAGGCAACCAGGGGCCCGTGGCTGGCCCAAGGAGGACGCTCCCAGCGGGCTGAACAAGCCCGCTGCGGACGCGCATTGAGGTGGGACCGCAGAAGAAGAGGAGTATCTGTGAACCACTTCTTTTGCGGGCCGTGGAGGGATCGTAGGGGGAGAGGCGTGTTGGTGTTACGTTGTGCCACTCTCCCTATCCCCTCCCCTGCGAACTTGCGGGGTCGTTCCGTCGAAACGGCACTGGTGGGGGCGCGGAAGAGGACGCATGTCGGGAGCGGTGCGCCGCTTGCCCTCTCCTCTGCGGCTGAGGTGTGGTCGTGGCAGAACCATAGACCTTAACATTTTTTTTATACATTTATTTTGTGCAATAAAGTATATTTGATTTGATTTGATTTGATAACTGGTACCCGTGGCCTCCAGTAGCGGACTCGGGGGGAGTCTGCTACAGTACTGGTGGAGGCCGAGGAGGAATGCGCACCTTGCCATCTGGTGCGCCTATCGTGGAGGGCCTTCGGGCTTTCGCGATGGAGCCGCTTTCGGGCGGCTGCTGCCGACGGGGTCGCGGTTGTGTGCAAAAGCGTTCCCGTAACTAACCCCGTCTCAAGGCGGCGAGGAGGAGGTGGGGGTTATTATTATTTTTTAATTTTCGTAGCGGTATCCTAGCACTTCGTAGCACCTTCGTAGCACTTTTTTTCAAATGAATTTTTTTGTTATTTTATTTTGTTGCGGCGGATCATAATAGGCTACTGAATAGAATATTTTAAAAAAATTCGTTGATTTAAGCCCCTTCGGCCGTTAAGGAAACCGAAGTTTGGAAACTAGTTTCCTGAAAGGATTTTTTTATACAACTACTACTCCTTTGTCGACTTTGAAATATTTGCCAGTTTTGACGCTACAAATAACTTGAAACTATTCGAATAGTACGGCCTCAGCATCCTATTCACTTTTTATCGATTTTTGTAACATTATTTTTTTTGAGTTTTTGTAGCGGTTTCGTAGCACTTCGTAGCACCTTCGTAGCACTTTTTTTCAAATGAAATTTTTTGTTATTTTATTTTGTTGCGGCGGTTCATAATAGGCTACTGAATAGAATATTTTAAAAAAATTCGTTGATTTTAGCCATGTTTGTCGACTTTGAAATTTTTGCCAGTTTTGACGCTACAAATAACTTGAAACTATTCGAATAGTACGGCCTCATCATCCTATTCACTTTTTATCGATTTTTGAAACATTAACTTTTTGAGTTTTCGTAGCGGTTTCGTAGCACTTCGTGGCACCTTCGTAGCACCTTCGTAGCACTTTTTTTCAAATGAATTTTTTTGTTATTTTATTTTGTTGCGGCGGTTCATAATAGGCTACTGAATAGAATATTTTAAAAAAATTTGTTGATTTTAGCCATGTTTGTCGACTTTGAAATTTTTGCCAGTTTTGACGCTACAAATAACTTGAAACTATTCGAATAGTACGGCCTCATCATCCTATTCATTTTTATCGATTTTTGAAACATTATTTTTTTTGAGTTTTCATAGCGGTTTCGTAGCACTTCGTAGCACCTTCGTAGCACTTTCGTAGCACTTTTTTTCAAATGAATTTTTTTGTTATTTTATTTTGTTGCGGCGGTTCATAATAGGCTACTGAATAGAATATTTTAAAAAAATTCGTTGATTTTAGCCATGTTTGTCGACTTTGAAATTTTTGCTAGTTTTGACGCTACCAATAACTTGAAACTATTCGAATAGTACGGCCTCATCATCCTATTCATTTTTTATCGATTTTTGAAACATTACTTTTTTTGAGTTTTCGTAGCGGTTTCGTAGCACTTCGTAGCACCTTCGTAGCACTTTTTTCAAATGAATTTTTTTGTTATTTTATTTTGTTGCGGCGGTTCATAATAGGCTACTGAATAGAATATTTTAAAAAAATTCGTTGATTTTAGCCATGTTTGTCGACTTTGAAATTTTTGCCAGTTTTGACGCTACAAATAACTTGAAACTATTCGAATAGTACGGCCTCATCATCCTATTCATTTTTTATCGATTTTTGAAACATTACTTTTTTTGAGTTTTCGTAGCGGTTTCGTAGCACCTTCGTAGCACCTTCGTAGCACCTTCGTAGCACCTTCGAAGCACTTTTTTTCAAATGAATTTTTTTGTTATTTTATTTTGTTGCGGCGGTTCATAATAGGCTACTGAATAGAATATTTTAAAAAAATTCGTTGATTTTAGCCGTTTGTCGACTTTGAAATTTTTGCCAGTTTTGACGCTACAAATAACTTGAAACTATTCGAATAGTACGGCCTCATCATCCTATTCATTTTTTATAGATTTTTGAAACATTATTTTTTTGAGTTTTCGTAGCTGTTTCGTAGCACTTCGTAGCACCTTCGTAGCACCTTCGTAGCACCTTCGTAGCACCTTCGTAGCACTTTTTTTCAAATGAATTTTTTTGTTATTTTATTTTGTTGCGGCGGTTCATAATAGGCTACTGAATAGAATATTTTAAAAAAATTCGTTGATTTTAGCCATGTTTGTCGACTTTGAAATTTTTGCCAGTTTTGACGCTACAAATAACTTGAAACTATTCGAATAGTACGGCCTCATCATCCTGTTCACTTCTTATCGATTTTCGAAACATAAATTTTTTTGAGTTTTCGTAGCAGTTTCGTAGCACTTCGTAGCACCTTCGTAGCACTTTTTTTCAAATGAAATTTTTTGTTATTTTATTTTGTTGCGGCGGTTCATAATAGGCTACTGAATAGAATATTTTAAAAAAATTCGTTGATTTTAGCCATGTTTGTCGACTTTGAAATTTTTGCCAGTTTTGACGCTACAAATAACTTGAAACTATTCGAATAGTACGGCCTCATCATCCTGTTCACTTTTTATCGATTTTCGAAACACTAATTTTTTTGAGTTTTCGTAGCAGTTTCGTAGCACTTCGTATTACCTTCGTAGCACTTTTTTTCAAATGAATTTTTTTGTTATTTTATTTTGTTGCGGCGGTTCATAATAGGCTACTGAATAGAATATTTTAAAAAAATTCGTTCATTTTAGCCATGTTTGTCGACTTTGAAATTTTTGCCAGTTTTGACGCTACAAATAACTTACAACTATTCGAATAGTACGGCCTCATCATCCTATTCATTTTTTATCGATTTTTGAAACATTACTTTTTTTGAGTTTTCGTAGCGGTTTCGTAGCACCTTCGTAACACCTTCGTAGCACCTTCGTAGCACCTTCGAAGCACTTTTTTTCAAATGAATTTTTTGTTATTTTATTTTGTTGCGGCGGTTCATAATAGGCTACTGAATAGAATATTTTAAAAAAATTCGTTGATTTTAGCCGTTTGTCGACTTTGAAATTTTTGCCAGTTTTGACGCTACCAATAACTTGAAACTATTCTAATAGTACGGCCTCATCATCCTATTCATTTTTTATCGATTTTTGAAACATTACTTTTTTTGAGTTTTCGTAGCGGTTTCGTAGCACTTCGTGGCACCTTCGTAGCACCTTCGTAGCACTTTTTTTGGAATGAATTTTTTTGTTATTTTATTTTGTTGCGGCGGTTCATAATAGGCTACTGAATAGAATATTTTAAAAAAATTCGTTGATTTTAGCCATGTTTGTCGACTTTGAAATTTTTGCCAGTTTTGACGCTACAAATAACTTGAAACTATTCGAATAGTACGGCCTCATCATCCTATTCACTTTTTATCGATTTTTGAAACATTATTTTTTTTGCGTTTTAGTAGCGGTTTCGTAGCACATCGTGGCACCTTCGTAGCACCTTCGTAGCACTTTTTTTCAAATGAATTTTTTTGTTATTTTATTTTGTTGCTGCGGTTCATAATAGGCTACTGAATAGAATATTTTAAAAAAATTCGTTGATTCTAGCCATGTTTGTCGACTTTGAAATTTTTGCCAGTTTTGACGCTACCAATAACTTGAATCTATTCGAGTAGTACGGCCTCATCATCCTGTTCACTTTTTATCGATTTTCGAAACATTAATGTTTTTGAGTTTTCGTAGCAGTTTCGTAGCACTTCGTAGCACCTTCGTAGCACCTTCGAAGCACTTTTTTTCAAACGAATTTTTTTGTTATTTTATTTTGTTGCGGCGGTTCATAATAGGCTACTGAATAGAATATTTTAAAAAAATTCGTTGATTTTAGCCATGTTTGTCAACTTTGAAATTTTTGCCAGTTTTGACGCTACCAATAACTTGAAACTATTCGAATAGTACGGCCTCATCATCCTATTCATTTTTTATCGATTTTTGAAACATTACTTTTTTTTAGTTTTCGTAGCCGTTTCGTAGCACTTCGTAGCACCTTCGTAGCACCTTCGTAGCACTTTTTTTCAAATGAATTTTTTGTTATTTTATTTCGTTGCGGCGGTTCATAATAGGCTACTGAATAGAATATTTTAAAAAAAATCGTTGATTTTAGCCATGTTTGTCGACTTTGAAATTTTTGCCAGTTTTGACGCTACAAATAACTTGAAACTATTCGAATAGTACGGCCTCATCATCCTGTTCACTTTTTATCGATTTTCGAAACACTAATTTTTTTGAGTTTTCGTAGCAGTTTCGTAGCACTTCGTATTACCTTCGTAGCACTTTTTTTCAAATGAATTTTTTTGTTATTTTATTTTGTTGCGGCGGTTCATAATAGGCTACTGAATAGAATATTTTAAAAAAATTCGTTGATTTTAGCCATGTTTGTCGACTTTGAAATTTTTGCCAGTTTTGACGCTACAAATAACTTGAAACTATTCGAATAGTACGGCCTCATCATCCTATTCACTTTTTATCGATTTTTGAAACATTATTTTTTTTGAGTTTTCGTAGCGGTTTCGTAGCACATCGTGGCACCTTCGTAGCACCTTCGTAGCACTTTTTTTCAAATGAATTTTTTTAATATTTTATTTTGTTGCGGCGGTTCATAATAGGCTACTGAATAGAATATTTTAAAAAAATTCGTTGATTTTAGCCATGTTTGTCGACTTTGAAATTTTTGCCAGTTTTGACGCTACCAATAACTTGAAACTATTCGAGTAGTACGGCCTCATCATTCTGTTCACTTTTTATCGATTTTCGAAACATTAATGTTTTTGAGTTTTCGTAGCAGTTTCGTAGCACTTCGTAGCACCTTCGTAACACTTTTTTTCAAATGAATTTTTTTGTTATTTTATTTTGTTGCGGCGGTTCATAATAGGCTACTGAATAGAATATTTTAAAAAAATTCGTTGATTTTAGCCATGTTTGTCGACTTTGAAATTTTTGCCAGTTTTGACGCTACAAATAACTTGAAACTATTCGAATAGTACGGCCTCATCATCCTATTCATTTTTATCGATTTTTGAAACATTATTTTTTTTGAGTTTTCGTAGCGGTTTAGTAGCACTTCGTAGCACTTCGAAGCACCTTCGTAGCACCTTCGTAGCACCTTCGAAGCTCTTTTTTTCAAACGAATTTTTTTGTTATTTTATTTTGTTGCGGCGGTTCATAATAGGCTACTGAATAGAATATTTTAAAAAAATTCGTTGATTTTAGCCATGTTTGTCGACTTTGAAATTTTTGCCAGTTTTGACGCTACAAATAACTTGAAACTATTCGAATAGTACGGCCTCATCATCCTATTCACTTTTTATCGATTTTTGAAACATTAATTTTTTTGAGTTTTCGTAGCGGTTTCGTAGCACTTCGTGGCACCTTCGTAGCACCTTCGTAGCACTTTTTTTCAAATGAATTTTTTTGTTATTTTATTTTGTTGCGGCGGTTCATAATAGGCTACTGAATAGAATATTTTAAAAAAATTTGTTGATTTTAGCCATGTTTGTCGACTTTGAAATTTTTGCCAGTTTTGACGCTACAAATAACTTGAAACTATTCGAATAGTACGGCCTCATCATCCTATTCATTTTTATCGATTTTTGAAACATTATTTTTTTTGAGTTTTCATAGCGGTTTCGTAGCACTTCGTAGCACCTTCGTAGCACTTTCGTAGCACTTTTTTTCAAATGAATTTTTTTGTTATTTTATTTTGTTGCGGCGGTTCATAATAGGCTACTGAATAGAATATTTTAAAAAAATTCGTTGATTTTAGCCATGTTTGTCGACTTTGAAATTTTTGCTAGTTTTGACGCTACCAATAACTTGAAACTATTCGAATAGTACGGCCTCATCATCCTATTCATTTTTTATCGATTTTTGAAACATTACTTTTTTTGAGTTTTCGTAGCGGTTTCGTAGCACTTCGTAGCACCTTCGTAGCACTTTTTTTCAAATAAATTTTTTTGTTATTTTATTTTGTTGCGGCGGTTCATAATAGGCTACTGAATAGAATATTTTAAAAAAATTCGTTGACTTTAGCCATGTTTGTCGACTTTGAAATTTTTGCCAGTTTTGACGCTACAAATAACTTGAAACTATTCGAATAGTACGGCCTCATCATCCTATTCATTTTTTATCGATTTTTGAAACATTACTTTTTTTGAGTTTTCATTGCGGTTTCGTAGCACTTCGTAGCACCTTCGTAGCACCTTCGTAGCACCTTCGTAGCACTTTTTTTCAAATGAATTTTTTTAATATTTTATTTTGTTGCGGCGGTTCATAATAGGCTACTGAATAGAATATTTTAAAAAAATTCGTTGATTTTAGCCATGTTTGTCGACTTTGAAATTTTTGCCAGTTTTGACGCTACCAATAACTTGAAACTATTCGAGTAGTACGGCCTCATCATTCTGTTCACTTTTTATCGATTTTCGAAACATTAATGTTTTTGAGTTTTCGTAGCAGTTTCGTAGCACTTCGTAGCACCTTCGTAACACTTTTTTTCAAATGAATTTTTTTGTTATTTTATTTTGTTGCGGCGGTTCATAATAGGCTACTGAATAGAATATTTAAAAAAAAATCGTTGATTTTAGCCATGTTTGTCGACTTTGAAATTTTTGCCAGTTTTGACGCTACAAATAACTTGAAACTATTCGAATAGTACGGCCTCATCATCCTGTTCACTTCTTATCGATTTTCGAAACATTAATTTTTTTGATTTTTCGTAGCAGTTTCGTAGCACTTCGTAGCACTTTCGTAGCACTTTTTTTCAAATGATTTTTTTTGTTATTTTATTTTGTTGCGGCGGTTCATAATAGGCTACTGAATAGAATATTTTAAAAAAATTCGTTGATTTTAGCCATGTTTGTCGACTTTAAAATTTTTGCCAGTTTTGACGCTACCAATAACTTGAAACTATTCGAATAGTACGGCCTCATCATCCTATTCATTTTTTATCGATTTTTGAAACATTACTTTTTTTGAGTTTTCGTAGCGGTTTCGTAGCACTTCGTAGCACCTTCGTAGCACCTTCGTAGCACTTTTTTTCAAATGAATTTTTTTGTTATTTTATTTTGTTGCGGCGGTTCATAATAGGCTACTGAATAGAATATTTTAAAAAAATTCGTTGATTTTAGCCATGTTTGTCGACTTTGAAATTTTTGCCAGTTTTGACGCTACAAATAACTTGAAACTATTCGAATAGTACGGCCTCATCATCCTATTCATTTTTATCGATTTTTGAAACATTATTTTTTTTGAGTTTTCGTAGCGGTTTCGTAGCACTTCGTAGCACTTCGTAGCACCTTCGTAGCACCTTCGTAGCACCTTCGAAGCACTTTTTTTCAAACGAATTTTTTTGTTATTTTATTTTGTTGCGGCGGTTCATAATAGGCTACTGAATAGAATATTTTAAAAAAATTCGTTGATTTTAGCCATGTTTGTCGACTTTAAAATTTTTGCCAGTTTTGACGCTACCAATAACTTGAAACTATTCGAATAGTACGGCCTCATCATCCTATTCATTTTTTATCGATTTTTGAAACATTACTTTTTTTGAGTTTTCGTAGCCGTTTCGTAGCACTTCGTAGCACCTTCGTAGCACCTTCGTAGCAATTTTTTTCAAATGAATTTTTTGTTATTTTATTTCGTTGCGGCGGTTCATAATAGGCTACTGAATAGAATATTTAAAAAAAATTCGTTGATTTTAGCCATGTTTGTCGACTTTGAAATTTTTGCCAGTTTTGACGCTACCAATAACTTGAAACTATTCGAATAGTACGGCCTCATCATCCTATTCATTTTTTATCGATTTTTGAAACATTACTTTTTTTGAGTTTTCGTAGCGGTTTCGTAGCACTTCGTAGCACCTTCGTAGCACCTTCGTAGCACTTTTTTTCAAATGAATTTTTTTGTTATTTTATTTTGTTGCGGCGGTTCATAATAGGCTACTGAATAGAATATTTTAAAAAAATTCGTTGATTTTAGCCATGTTTGTCGACTTTGAAATTTTTGCCAGTTTTGACGCTACCAATAACTTGAAACTATTCGAATAGTACGGCCTCATCATCCTATTCATTTTTTATCGATTTTTGAAACATTACTTTTTTTGAGTTTTCGTAGCCGTTTCGTAGCATTTCGTAGCATTTCGTAGCATCTTCGTAGCACCTTCGTAGCACTTTTTTTCAAATGAATTTTTTGTTATTTTATTTCGTTGCGGCTAAAAAAAAATTCGTTGATTTTAGCCATGTTTGTCGACTTTGAAATTTTTGCCAGCAGGGCAAGCATGTAAGACCGCGACAGGCTCGAGAAGCTGTCAAAACGCGACATAGAGCCTGTCTCGCGGAGTTGTCGCGGGGAGCTAGCACAGTTCCCGCGAGAGAGACACAAAAATGGCGACCTTATGTCAATCGGCGAGAACGCGACGGAATTGTCGCTTTGGCTAGCACGTAACGTTCATTAAGCGACTTAGACATTCGCTTTTTGACAGTTCTACGCGTGATAAAGTCTTCCACGTTCTGAGTGCGCGAGAGCAAGGCGAGAACGTTCAATAAAGAGGTTAACTTGAAAAGTGATTGGAAAAATCTATAATTTTCTTCATAAGTAGGTAACTTTCACTTCGAAAGTACTTACCTTAATTCTATATTTAATAAACAATACTTAATGTGTAAGTAAATATGTATGGTTGGCTACTAATAAAGATGGTCAACTCCTTCATATGATGGTAGCGGGGCTACTCCAAATGTATGCAATTTTCTCAGGCAATTCCTAATGCTTTTCATTATAATTATAGGATAATTATAGAGATTATCATGAGATTAACTCATGATTGAATAGAATCTTACAATAATACCATAAACAAAAATATCAGAAATGATGTTGAACCTTTAATAAGACTGCGTCTAGTGTTTAGCTTACCATTGTAAAAGAAATAAAGAAAACTTATTATTACCTATATACTATAATACTTGTAAGTTAAGTAGGTTCATATTAATTCTATATTGAATAAACAAAACAATAGCAAACCATCTCTGAAAGTAAATATGTATGGTTGGCTATGAATATATTAGTAGCGGGGCTGCAATTTTTTTCTCAAGCAATTGTATATGCTTTTTCATTATGATTATAGCATAATTGTGGAGATTTTCAAACCTCATGATTGAATAATATCTTACATAAAACCATAAACAGAAATTAGATTATAGTATCAATTAAAATTTTAATATTTCTTGTATTATTTGTGTGTATTATTTCTTATATTATCTTTAGGTTGGTTGGGACATGTTGGAAAAGAAAATAAAGAATTAATTTATTAACATCTTTGTGTATTTTAACTAATCTTTGTAATAATAGACTGAGAAGGCATAAGTCCAGCAGTAAACTGTTATAAGCGAAATAAATAGTAGTTGATGCACCATAGTGTTGAAATTTAATTGTTTATACTTTTGTAGTCAATGTAATGACTAACTAACAATAACACAGCTACAACTGCTTGCTGAAGTTCCATTCCCTGCAGCACGTTCACTATGGCACTCCGCAATGACACTCCTAAATGGCATCTTCAATTTTATTGCCAAATAATAATTATGTTGGCTTTTTCATACAGTTGCCGTCCGTGTAATTCAACTTTTGTTGACAAAAGGCAAGAGCACAGTCAGCACAGCTGTCTTTGGTATGAGGAACCTAAAATAGACACAATCATTAGTTTTTTATTTTGTAATGTACAATAATATCAGTTCTCTCATTTCATAATTCGCCAGTAAATACCTAAGTTACGTAAACCAATTACCTGTAAAAATATTCTTCAATATCTCATGTTCTGCATTGCGAATCAACATTGATATCCTCGAAAATAGTTCAAGTTCGAAAAAGTATATAATTCAAGGGTCAGCAATTATTGAACACACGGTAAGGTCTTCTTGAACGTCCACATTGGTTTCAAAGTTTAGATCACGATCATAACTCCATCCTAGAGAATAAAGCGTATTATGTTATACATTAAAATAATATAATAATACAGGGAAAATATACGAAACAATGTAATAATGTGCTTTCCAACGTACCAACTAGCGAGTGATGCGGATTTCCTTGTGAGTACATCTATCTACCGATAAAAATCGCTAGGCAATCAAGAAAAAGATATTTAATTACGAGTTTTATCAATAAATACAAGCAAAACGAATTTTTTTTTCGCAGTTTTTTTATGCTGACTGACATATGCGTTTAAGTTAAGACGAACATTTATGGATGGAGTGATGAAAAAAGATAGTGCTATACGACATTCCTTGTTTTTTATCTCGCTCTAACACTTTACTTGGGGTAGCGAACGAACGAATGAATGGAATGTCCACTTGGTAGGAATATGGTAGATTTTTTTTTTGTTATAATGGTAACACCATTTTCACTACCGCGAGACTGCCGACTCGCGCTGCAAAATGTTGTCGCGGGAGAGTTACATGCTAACAAAAGCGACAAATTGCAGTGAGGCGAGCGAGCTCTCTCGTCTCGCGTCGCCTCTCGCCTCATTTTACATAGTAGCCATGCAGTTTTGACGCTACCAATAACTTGAAACTATTCGAATAGTACGGCCTCATCATCCTATTCATTTTTTATAGATTTTTGAAACATTATTTTTTTTGAGTTTTAGTAGCTGTTTAAGCACTTCGTAGCACCTTCGTAGCACCTTCGTAGAACCTTCGTAGCACTTTTTTTCAAATGAATTTTTTTGTTATTTTATTTTGTTGCGGCGGTTCATAATAGGCTACTGAATAGAATATTTTAAAAAAATTCGTTGATTTTAGCCATGTTTGTCGACTTTGAAATTTTTGCCAGTTTTGACGCTACAAATAACTTGAAACTATTCGAATAGTACGGCCTCATCATCCTGTTCACTTCTTATCGATTTTCGAAACATAAATTTTTTTGAGTTTTCGTAGCAGTTTCATAGCACTTCGTAGCACCTTCGTAGCACTATTTTTCAAATGAAATTTTTTGTTATTTTATTTTGTTGCGGCGGTTCATAATAGGCTACTGAATAGAATATTTTAAAAAAATTCGTTGATTTTAGCCATGTTTGTCGACTTTGAAATTTTTGCCAGTTTTGACGCTACAAATAACTTGAAACTATTCGAATAGTACGGCCTCATCATCCTGTTCATTTTTTATCGATTTTTGAAACATTACTTTTTTTGAGTTTTCGTAGCCGTTTCGTAGCATTTCGTAGCACCTTCGTAGCACCTTCGTAGCACTTTTTTTCAAATGAATTTTTTGTTATTTTATTTCGTTGCGGCTAAAAAAAAATTCGTTGATTTTAGCCATGTTTGTCGACTTTGAAATTTTTGCCAGTTTTGACGCTACAAATAACTTGAAACTATTCGAATAGTACGGCCTCATCATCCTATTCATTTTTTATAGATTTTTGAAACATTATTTTTTTTGAGTTTTAGTAGCTGTTTCGTAGCACTTCGTAGCACCTTCGTAGCACCTTCGTAGCACTTTCGTAGCACTTTTTTTTCAAATGATTTTTTTTGTTATTTTATTTTGTTGCGGCGGTTCATAATAGGCTACTGAATAGAATATTTTAAAAAAAATCGTTGATTTTAGCCATGTTTGTCGACTTTGAAATTTTTGCCAGTTTTGACGCTACAAATAACTTGAAACTATTCGAATAGTACGGCCTCATCATCCTATTCATTTTTTATCGATTTTTGAAACATTACTTTTTTTGAGTTTTCGTAGCGGTTTCGTAGCACCTTCGTAGCACCTTCGTAGCACCTTCGAAGCACTTTTTTTCAAATGAATTTTTTTGTTATTTTATTTTGTTGCGGCGGTTCATAATAGGCTACTGAATAGAATATTTTAAAAAAATTCGTTGATTTTAGCCATGTTTGTCGACTTTGAAATTTTATCCAGTTCTGACGCTACAAATAACTTAAAACTATTCGAATAGTACGGCCTCATCATCCTATTCACTTTTTATCGATTTTTGAAACATTAATTTTTTTGAGTTTTCGTAGCGGTTTCGTAGCACTTCGTGGCACCTTCGTAGCACCTTCGTAGCACTTTTTTTCAAATGAATTTTTTTGTTATTTTATTTTGTTGCGGCGGTTCATAATAGGCTACTGAATAGAATATTTAAAAAAAAATCGTTGATTTTAGCCATGTTTGTCGACTTTGAAATTTTTTCCAGTTTTGACGCTACAAATAACTTGAAACTATTCGAATAGTACGGCCTCATCATCCTGTTCACTTCTTATCGATTTTCGAAACATTAATTTTTTTGATTTTTCGTAGCAGTTTCGTAGCACTTTTTTTCAAATGAAATTTTTTGTTATTTTATTTTGTTGCGGCGGTTCATAATAGGCTACTGAATAGAATATTTTAAAAAAATTCGTTGATTTTAGCCATGTTTGTCGACTTTGAAATTTTTGCCAGTTTTGACGCTACAAATAACTTGAAACTATTCGAATAGTACGGCCTCATCATCCTGTTCATTTTTTATCGATTTTTGAAACATTACTTTTTTTGAGTTTTCGTAGCCGTTTCGTAGCATTTCGTAGCACCTTCGTAGCACCTTCGTAGCACTTTTTTTCAAATGAATTTTTTGTTATTTTATTTCGTTGCGGCTAAAAAAAAATTCGTTGATTTTAGCCATGTTTGTCGACTTTGAAATTTTTGCCAGTTTTGACGCTACAAATAACTTGAAACTATTCGAATAGTACGGCCTCATCATCCTATTCATTTTTTATAGATTTTTGAAACATTATTTTTTTTGAGTTTTAGTAGCTGTTTCGTAGCACTTCGTAGCACCTTCGTAGCACCTTCGTAGCACTTTCGTAGCACTTTTTTTTCAAATGATTTTTTTTGTTATTTTATTTTGTTGCGGCGGTTCATAATAGGCTACTGAATAGAATATTTTAAAAAAAATCGTTGATTTTAGCCATGTTTGTCGACTTTGAAATTTTTGCCAGTTTTGACGCTACAAATAACTTGAAACTATTCGAATAGTACGGCCTCATCATCCTATTCATTTTTTATCGATTTTTGAAACATTACTTTTTTTGAGTTTTCGTAGCGGTTTCGTAGCACCTTCGTAGCACCTTCGTAGCACCTTCGAAGCACTTTTTTTCAAATGAATTTTTTTGTTATTTTATTTTGTTGCGGCGGTTCATAATAGGCTACTGAATAGAATATTTTAAAAAAATTCGTTGATTTTAGCCATGTTTGTCGACTTTGAAATTTTATCCAGTTCTGACGCTACAAATAACTTAAAACTATTCGAATAGTACGGCCTCATCATCCTATTCACTTTTTATCGATTTTTGAAACATTAATTTTTTTGAGTTTTCGTAGCGGTTTCGTAGCACTTCGTGGCACCTTCGTAGCACCTTCGTAGCACTTTTTTTCAAATGAATTTTTTTGTTATTTTATTTTGTTGCGGCGGTTCATAATAGGCTACTGAATAGAATATTTAAAAAAAAATCGTTGATTTTAGCCATGTTTGTCGACTTTGAAATTTTTTCCAGTTTTGACGCTACAAATAACTTGAAACTATTCGAATAGTACGGCCTCATCATCCTGTTCACTTCTTATCGATTTTCGAAACATTAATTTTTTTGATTTTTCGTAGCAGTTTCGTAGCACTTTTTTTCAAATGAATTTTTTTGTTATTTTATTTTGTTGCGGCGGTTCATAATAGGCTACTGAATAGAATATTTAAAAAAAATTCGTTGATTTTAGCCATGTTTGTCGACTTTAAAATTTTTGCCAGTTTTGACGCTACCAATAACTTGAAACTATTCGAATAGTACGGCCTCATCATCCTATTCATTTTTATCGATTTTTGAAACATTATTTTTTTTGAGTTTTCGTAGCGGTTTCGTAGCACTTCGTAGCACTTCGTAGCACCTTCGTAGCACCTTCGTAGCACCTTCGAAGCACTTTTTTTCAAACGAATTTTTTTGTTATTTTATTTTGTTGCGGCGGTTCATAATAGGCTACTGAATAGAATATTTTAAAAAAATTCGTTGATTTTAGCAATGTTTGTCGACTTTGAAATTTTTGCCAGTTTTGACGCTACCAATAACTTGAAACTATTCGAATAGTACGGCCTCATCATCCTATTCATTTTTTATCGATTTTTGAAACATTACTTTTTTTGAGTTTTCGTAGCCGTTTCGTAGCACTTCGTAGCACCTTCGTAGCACCTTCGTAGCACTTTTTTTCAAATGAATTTTTTGTTATTTTATTTCGTTGCGGCGGTTCATAATAGGCTACTGAATAGAATATTTTAAAAAAAATTCGTTGATTTTAGCCATGTTTGTCGACTTTGAAATTTTTGCCAGTTTTGACGCTACAAATAACTTGAAACTATTCGAATAGTACGGCCTCATCATCCTGTTCACTTTTTATCGATTTTCGAAACACTAATTTTTTTGAGTTGTCGTAGCAGTTTCGTAGCACTTCGTATTACCTTCGTAGCACTTTTTTTCAAATGATTTTTTTTGTTATTTTATTTTGTTGCGGCGGTTCATAATAGGCTACTGAATAGAATATTTTAAAAAAATTCGTTGATTTTAGCCATGTTTGTCGACTTTGAAATTTTTGCCAGTTTTGACGCTACAAATAACTTGAAACTATTCGAATAGTACGGCCTCATCATCCTATTCACTTTTTATCGATTTTTGAAACATTATTTTTTTTGAGTTTTCGTAGCGGTTTCGTAGCACATCGTGGCACGTTCGTAGCACCTTCGTAGCACTTTTTTTCAAATGAATTTTTTTGTTATTTTATTTTGTTGCGGCGGTTCATAATAGGCTACTGAATAGAATATTTTAAAAAAATTCGTTGATTTTAGCCATGTTTGTCGACTTTGAAATTTTTGCCAGTTTTGACGCTACAAATAACTTGAAACTATTCGAATAGTACGGCCTCATCATCCTATTCATTTTTATCGATTTTCGAAACACTAATTTTTTTGAGTTTTCGTAGCAGTTTCGTAGCACTTCGTATTACCTTCGTAGCACTTTTTTCAAATGAATTTTTTTGTTATTTTATTTTGTTGCGGCGGTTCATAATAGGCTACTGAATAGAATATTTTAAAATAATTCGTTGATTTTAGCCATGTTTGTCGACTTTGAAATTTTTGCCAGTTTTGACGCTACCAATAACTTGAAACTATTCGAGTAGTACGGCCTCATCATTCTGTTCACTTTTTATCGATTTTCGAAACATTAATGTTTTTGAGTTTTCGTAGCAGTTTCGTAGCACTTCGTAGCACCTTCGTAGCACTTTTTTTCAAATGAATTTTTTTGTTATTTTATTTTGTTGCGGCGGTTCATAATAGGCTACTGAATAGAATATTTTTAAAAAATTCGTTGATTTTAGCCATGTTTGTCGACTTTGAAATTTTTGCCAGTTTTGACGCTACAAATAACTTGAAACTATTCGAATAGTACGGCCTCATCATCCTATTCATTTTTATCGATTTTTGAAACATTATTTTTTTTGAGTTTTCGTAGCGGTTTCGTAGCACTTCGTAGCACTTCGAAGCACCTTCGTAGCACCTTCGTAGCACCTTCGAAGCACTTTTTTTCAAACGAATTTTTTTGTTATTTTATTTTGTTGCGGCGGTTCATAATAGGCTACTGAATAGAATATTTTAAAAAAATTCGTTGATTTTAGCCATGTTTGTCGACTTTGAAATTTTTGCCAGTTTTGACGCTACAAATAACTTGAAACTATTCGAATAGTACGGCCTCATCATCCTATTCACTTTTTATCGATTTTTGAAACATTATTTTTTTTGAGTTTTCGTAGCGGTTTCGTAGCACATCGTGGCACCTTCGTAGCACTTTCGTAGCACTTTTTTTCAAATGAATTTTTTTGTTATTTTATTTTGTTGCGGCGGTTCATAATAGGCTACTGAATAGAATATTTTAAAAAAATTCGTTGATTTTAGCCATGTTTGTCGACTTTGAAATTTTTGCCAGTTTTGACGCTACAAATAACTTGAAACTATTCGAATAGTACGGCCTCATCATCCTATTCATTTTTATCGATTTTCGAAAAACTAATTTTTTTGAGTTTTCGTAGCAGTTTCGTAGCACTTCGTATTACCTTCGTAGCACTTTTTTCAAATGAATTTTTTTGTTATTTTATTTTGTTGCGGCGGTTCATAATAGGCTACTGAATAGAATATTTTAAAAAAATTCGTTGATTTTAGCCATGTTTGTCGACTTTGAAATTTTTGCCAGTTTTGACGCTACCAATAACTTGAAACTATTCGAGTAGTACGGCCTCATCATTCTGTTCACTTTTTATCGATTTTCGAAACATTAATGTTTTTGAGTTTTCGTAGCAGTTTCGTAGCACTTCGTAGCACCTTCGTAGCACTTTTTTTCAAATGAATTTTTTTGTTATTTTATTTTGTTGCGGCGGTTCATAATAGGCTACTGAATAGAATATTTTAAAAAAATTCGTTGATTTTAGCCATGTTTGTCGACTTTAAAATTTTTGCCAGTTTTGACGCTACCAATAACTTGAAACTATTCGAATAGTACGGCCTCATCATCCTATTCATTTTTATCGATTTTTGAAACATTATTTTTTTTGAGTTTTCGTAGCGGTTTCGTAGCACTTCGTAGCACTTCGTAGCACCTTCGTAGCACCTTCGTAGCACCTTCGAAGCACTTTTTTTCAAACGAATTTTTTTGTTATTTTATTTTGTTGCGGCGGTTCATAATAGGCTACTGAATAGAATATTTTTAAAAAATTCGTTGATTTTAGCCATGTTTGTCGACTTTGAAATTTTTGCCAGTTTTGACGCTACAAATAACTTGAAACTATTCGAATAGTACGGCCTCATCATCCTATTCATTTTTATCGATTTTTGAAACATTATTTTTTTTGAGTTTTCGTAGCGGTTTCGTAGCACATCGTGGCACCTTCGTAGCACCTTCGTAGCACTTTTTTTCAAATGAATTTTTTTGTTATTTTATTTTGTTGCGGCGGTTCATAATAGGCTACTGAATAGAATATTTTAAAAAAATTCGTTGATTTTAGCCATGTTTGTCGACTTTGAAATTTTTGCCAGTTTTGACGCTACAAATAACTTGAAACTATTCGAATAGTACGGCCTCATCATCCTATTCATTTTTATCGATTTTCGAAACACTAATTTTTTTGAGTTTTCGTAGCAGTTTCGTAGCACTTCGTATTACCTTCGTAGCACTTTTTTCAAATGAATTTTTTTGTTATTTTATTTTGTTGCGGCGGTTCATAATAGGCTACTGAATAGAATATTTTAAAAAAATTCGTTGATTTTAGCCATGTTTGTCGACTTTGAAATTTTTGCCAGTTTTGACGCTACCAATAACTTGAAACTATTCGAGTAGTACGGCCTCATCATTCTGTTCACTTTTTATCGATTTTCGAAACATTAATGTTTTTGAGTTTTCGTAGCGGTTTCGTAGCACATCGTGGCACCTTCGTAGCACCTTCGTAGCACTTTTTTTCAAATGAATTTTTTTGTTATTTTATTTTGTTGCTGCGGTTCATAATAGGCTACTGAATAGAATATTTTAAAAAAATTCGTTGATTCTAGCCATGTTTGTCGACTTTGAAATTTTTGCCAGTTTTGACGCTACAAATAACTTGAAACTATTCGAATAGTACGGCCTCATCATCCTATTCATTTTTATCGATTTTTGAAACATTATTTTTTTTGAGTTTTCGTAGCGGTTTCGTAGCACTTCGTAGCACTTCGTAGCACCTTCGTAGCACCTTCGTAGCACCTTTGAAGCACTTTTTTTCAAACGAATTTTTTTGTTATTTTATTTTGTTGCGGCGGTTCATAATAGGCTACTGAATAGAATATTTTAAAAAAATTCGTTGATTTTAGCCATGTTTGTCGACTTTAAAATTTTTGCCAGTTTTGACGCTACCAATAACTTGAAACTATTCGAATAGTACGGCCTCATCATCCTATTCATTTTTTATCGATTTTTGAAACATTACTTTTTTTGAGTTTTCGTAGCCGTTTCGTAGCACTTCGTAGCACCTTCGTAGCACCTTCGTAGCAATTTTTTTCAAATGAATTTTTTGTTATTTTATTTCGTTGCGGCGGTTCATAATAGGCTACTGAATAGAATATTTTAAAAAAATTCGTTGATTTTAGCCATGTTTGTCGACTTTGAAATTTTTGCCAGTTTTGACGCTACCAATAACTTGAAACTATTCGAATAGTACGGCCTCATCATCCTATTCATTTTTTATTGATTTTTGAAACATTACTTTTTTTGAGTTTTCGTAGCGGTTTCGTAGCACTTCGTAGCACCTTCGTAGCACCTTCGTAGCACTTTTTTTCAAATGAATTTTTTTGTTATTTTATTTTGTTGCGGCGGTTCATAATAGGCTACTGAATAGAATATTTTTAAAAAATTCGTTGATTTTAGCCATGTTTGTCGACTTTGAAATTTTTGCCAGTTTTGACGCTACAAATAACTTGAAACTATTCGAATAGTACGGCCTCATCATCCTATTCATTTTTATCGATTTTCGAAACACTAATTTTTTTGAGTTTTCGTAGCAGTTTCGTAGCACTTCGTATTACCTTCGTAGCACTTTTTTTCAAATGAATTTTTTTGTTATTTTATTTTGTTGCGGCGGTTCATAATAGGCTACTGAATAGAATATTTTAAAAAAATTCGTTGATTTTAGCCATGTTTGTCGACTTTGAAATTTTTGCCAGTTTTGACGCTACAAATAACTTGAAACTATTCGAATAGTACGGCCTCATCATCCTATTCATTTTTATCGATTTTCGAAACACTAATTTTTTTGAGTTTTCGTAGCAGTTTCGTAGCACTTCGTATTACCTTCGTAGCACTTTTTTCAAATGAATTTTTTTGTTATTTTATTTTGTTGCGGCGGTTCATAATAGGCTACTGAATAGAATATTTTAAAATAATTCGTTGATTTTAGCCATGTTTGTCGACTTTGAAATTTTTGCCAGTTTTGACGCTACCAATAACTTGAAACTATTCGAGTAGTACGGCCTCATCATTCTGTTCACTTTTTATCGATTTTCGAAACATTAATGTTTTTGAGTTTTCGTAGCAGTTTCGTAGCACTTCGTAGCACCTTCGTAGCACTTTTTTTCAAATGAATTTTTTTGTTATTTTATTTTGTTGCGGCGGTTCATAATAGGCTACTGAATAGAATATTTTTAAAAAATTCGTTGATTTTAGCCATGTTTGTCGACTTTGAAATTTTTGCCAGTTTTGACGCTACAAATAACTTGAAACTATTCGAATAGTACGGCCTCATCATCCTATTCATTTTTATCGATTTTTGAAACATTTTTTTTTTTGAGTTTTCGTAGCGGTTTCGTAGCACTTCGTAGCACTTCGAAGCACCTTCGTAGCACCTTCGTAGCACCTTCGAAGCACTTTTTTTCAAACGAATTTTTTTGTTATTTTATTTTGTTGCGGCGGTTCATAATAGGCTACTGAATAGAATATTTTAAAAAAATTCGTTGATTTTAGCCATGTTTGTCGACTTTGAAATTTTTGCCAGTTTTGACGCTACAAATAACTTGAAACTATTCGAATAGTACGGCCTCATCATCCTATTCACTTTTTATCGATTTTTGAAACATTATTTTTTTTGAGTTTTCGTAGCGGTTTCGTAGCACATCGTGGCACCTTCGTAGCACTTTCGTAGCACTTTTTTTCAAATGAATTTTTTTGTTATTTTATTTTGTTGCGGCGGTTCATAATAGGCTACTGAATAGAATATTTTAAAAAAATTCGTTGATTTTAGCCATGTTTGTCGACTTTGAAATTTTTGCCAGTTTTGACGCTACAAATAACTTGAAACTATTCGAATAGTACGGCCTCATCATCCTATTCATTTTTATCGATTTTCGAAAAACTAATTTTTTTGAGTTTTCGTAGCAGTTTCGTAGCACTTCGTATTACCTTCGTAGCACTTTTTTCAAATGAATTTTTTTGTTATTTTATTTTGTTGCGGCGGTTCATAATAGGCTACTGAATAGAATATTTTAAAAAAATTCGTTGATTTTAGCCATGTTTGTCGACTTTGAAATTTTTGCCAGTTTTGACGCTACCAATAACTTGAAACTATTCGAGTAGTACGGCCTCATCATTCTGTTCACTTTTTATCGATTTTCGAAACATTAATGTTTTTGAGTTTTCGTAGCAGTTTCGTAGCACTTCGTAGCACCTTCGTAGCACTTTTTTTCAAATGAATTTTTTTGTTATTTTATTTTGTTGCGGCGGTTCATAATAGGCTACTGAATAGAATATTTTAAAAAAATTCGTTGATTTTAGCCATGTTTGTCGACTTTAAAATTTTTGCCAGTTTTGACGCTACCAATAACTTGAAACTATTCGAATAGTACGGCCTCATCATCCTATTCATTTTTATCGATTTTTGAAACATTATTTTTTTTGAGTTTTCGTAGCGGTTTCGTAGCACTTCGTAGCACTTCGTAGCACCTTCGTAGCACCTTCGTAGCACCTTCGAAGCACTTTTTTTCAAACGAATTTTTTTGTTATTTTATTTTGTTGCGGCGGTTCATAATAGGCTACTGAATAGAATATTTTTAAAAAATTCGTTGATTTTAGCCATGTTTGTCGACTTTGAAATTTTTGCCAGTTTTGACGCTACAAATAACTTGAAACTATTCGAATAGTACGGCCTCATCATCCTATTCATTTTTATCGATTTTTGAAACATTATTTTTTTTGAGTTTTCGTAGCGGTTTCGTAGCACATCGTGGCACCTTCGTAGCACCTTCGTAGCACTTTTTTTCAAATGAATTTTTTTGTTATTTTATTTTGTTGCGGCGGTTCATAATAGGCTACTGAATAGAATATTTTAAAAAAATTCGTTGATTTTAGCCATGTTTGTCGACTTTGAAATTTTTGCCAGTTTTGACGCTACAAATAACTTGAAACTATTCGAATAGTACGGCCTCATCATCCTATTCATTTTTATCGATTTTCGAAACACTAATTTTTTTGAGTTTTCGTAGCAGTTTCGTAGCACTTCGTATTACCTTCGTAGCACTTTTTTCAAATGAATTTTTTTGTTATTTTATTTTGTTGCGGCGGTTCATAATAGGCTACTGAATAGAATATTTTAAAAAAATTCGTTGATTTTAGCCATGTTTGTCGACTTTGAAATTTTTGCCAGTTTTGACGCTACCAATAACTTGAAACTATTCGAGTAGTACGGCCTCATCATTCTGTTCACTTTTTATCGATTTTCGAAACATTAATGTTTTTGAGTTTTCGTAGCGGTTTCGTAGCACATCGTGGCACCTTCGTAGCACCTTCGTAGCACTTTTTTTCAAATGAATTTTTTTGTTATTTTATTTTGTTGCTGCGGTTCATAATAGGCTACTGAATAGAATATTTTAAAAAAATTCGTTGATTCTAGCCATGTTTGTCGACTTTGAAATTTTTGCCAGTTTTGACGCTACAAATAACTTGAAACTATTCGAATAGTACGGCCTCATCATCCTATTCATTTTTATCGATTTTTGAAACATTATTTTTTTTGAGTTTTCGTAGCGGTTTCGTAGCACTTCGTAGCACTTCGTAGCACCTTCGTAGCACCTTCGTAGCACCTTTGAAGCACTTTTTTTCAAACGAATTTTTTTGTTATTTTATTTTGTTGCGGCGGTTCATAATAGGCTACTGAATAGAATATTTTAAAAAAATTCGTTGATTTTAGCCATGTTTGTCGACTTTAAAATTTTTGCCAGTTTTGACGCTACCAATAACTTGAAACTATTCGAATAGTACGGCCTCATCATCCTATTCATTTTTTATCGATTTTTGAAACATTACTTTTTTTGAGTTTTCGTAGCCGTTTCGTAGCACTTCGTAGCACCTTCGTAGCACCTTCGTAGCAATTTTTTTCAAATGAATTTTTTGTTATTTTATTTCGTTGCGGCGGTTCATAATAGGCTACTGAATAGAATATTTTAAAAAAATTCGTTGATTTTAGCCATGTTTGTCGACTTTGAAATTTTTGCCAGTTTTGACGCTACCAATAACTTGAAACTATTCGAATAGTACGGCCTCATCATCCTATTCATTTTTTATTGATTTTTGAAACATTACTTTTTTTGAGTTTTCGTAGCGGTTTCGTAGCACTTCGTAGCACCTTCGTAGCACCTTCGTAGCACTTTTTTTCAAATGAATTTTTTTGTTATTTTATTTTGTTGCGGCGGTTCATAATAGGCTACTGAATAGAATATTTTTAAAAAATTCGTTGATTTTAGCCATGTTTGTCGACTTTGAAATTTTTGCCAGTTTTGACGCTACAAATAACTTGAAACTATTCGAATAGTACGGCCTCATCATCCTATTCATTTTTATCGATTTTCGAAACACTAATTTTTTTGAGTTTTCGTAGCAGTTTCGTAGCACTTCGTATTACCTTCGTAGCACTTTTTTTCAAATGAATTTTTTTGTTATTTTATTTTGTTGCGGCGGTTCATAATAGGCTACTGAATAGAATATTTTAAAAAAATTCGTTGATTTTAGCCATGTTTGTCGACTTTGAAATTTTTGCCAGTTTTGACGCTACCAATAACTTGAAACTATTCGAATAGTACGGCCTCATCATCCTATTCATTTTTTATCGATTTTTGAAACATTACTTTTTTTGAGTTTTCGTAGCCGTTTCGTAGCATTTCGTAGCACCTTCGTAGCACCTTCGTAGCACTTTTTTTCAAATGAATTTTTTGTTATTTTATTTCGTTGCGGCTAAAAAAAAATTCGTTGATTTTAGCCATGTTTGTCGACTTTGAAATTTTTGCCAGTTTTGACGCTACCAATAACTTGAAACTATTCGAATAGTACGGCCTCATCATCCTATTCATTTTTTATAGATTTTTGAAACATTATTTTTTTTGAGTTTTAGTAGCTGTTTCGTAGCACTTCGTAGCACCTTCGTAGCACCTTCGTAGCACCTTCGTAGCACTTTTTTTCAAATGAATTTTTTTGTTATTTTATTTTGTTGCGGCGGTTCATAATAGGCTACTGAATGGAATATTTTAAAAAAATTCGTTGATTTTAGCCATGTTTGTCGACTTTGAAATTTTTGCCAGTTTTGACGCTACAAATAACTTGAAACTATTCGAATAGTACGGCCTCATCATCCTGTTCACTTCTTATCGATTTTCGAAACATAAATTTTTTTGAGTTTTCGTAGCAGTTTCATAGCACTTCGTAGCACCTTCGTAGCACTTTTTTTCAAATGAAATTTTTTGTTATTTTATTTTGTTGCGGCGGTTCATAATAGGCTACTGAATAGAATATTTTAAAAAAATTCGTTGATTTTAGCCATGTTTGTCGACTTTGAAATTTTTGCCAGTTTTGACGCTACAAATAACTTGAAACTATTCGAATAGTACGGCCTCATCATCCTGTTCATTTTTTATCGATTTTTGAAACATTACTTTTTTGAGTTTTCGTAGCCGTTTCGTAGCATTTCGTAGCACCTTCGTAGCACCTTCGTAGCACTTTTTTTCAAATGAATTTTTTGTTATTTTATTTCGTTGCGGCTAAAAAAAAATTCGTTGATTTTAGCCATGTTTGTCGACTTTGAAATTTTTGCCAGTTTTGACGCTACAAATAACTTGAAACTATTCGAATAGTACGGCCTCATCATCCTATTCATTTTTTATCGATTTTTGAAACATTACTTTTTTTGAGTTTTCGTAGCGGTTTCGTAGCACTTCGTGGCACCTTCGTAGCACCTTCGTAGCACTTTTTTTGGAATGAATTTTTTTGTTATTTTATTTTGTTGCGGCGGTTCATAATAGGCTACTGAATAGAATATTTAAAAAAAAATCGTTGATTTTAGCCATGTTTGTCGACTTTGAAATTTTTGCCAGATCTGACGCTACAAATAACTTAAAACTATTCGAATAGTACGGCCTCATCATCCTATTCACTTTTTATCGATTTTTGAAACATTAATTTTTTTGAGTTTTCGTAGCGGTTTCGTAGCACTTCGTGGCACCTTCGTAGCACCTTCGTAGCACTTTTTTTCAAATGAATTTTTTTGTTATTTTATTTTGTTGCGGCGGTTCATAATAGGCTACTGAATAGAATATTTAAAAAAAAATCGTTGATTTTAGCCATGTTTGCCAGTTTTGACGCTACAAATAACTTGAAACTATTCGAATAGTACGGCCTCATCATCCTGTTCACTTCTTATCGATTTTCGAAACATTAATTTTTTTGATTTTTCGTAGCAGTTTCGTAGCACTTCGTAGCACTTTCGTAGCACTTTTTTTCAAATGAATTTTTTTGTTATTTTATTTTGTTGCGGCGGTTCATAATAGGCTACTGAATAGAATATTTAAAAAAAATTCGTTGATTTTAGCCATGTTTGTCGACTTTGAAATTTTTGCCAGTTTTGACGCTACCAATAACTTGAAACTATTCGAATAGTACGGCCTCATCATCCTATTCATTTTTTATCGATTTTTGAAACATTACTTTTTTTGAGTTTTCGTAGCCGTTTCGTAGCACTTCGTAGCACCTTCGTAGCACCTTCGTAGCACTTTTTTTCAAATGAATTTTTTGTTATTTTATTTCGTTGCGGCGGTTCATAATAGGCTACTGAATAGAATATTTTAAAAAAAATTCGTTGATTTTAGCCATGTTTGTCGACTTTGAAATTTTTGCCAGTTTTGACGCTACAAATAACTTGAAACTATTCGAATAGTACGGCCTCATCATCCTGTTCACTTTTTATCGATTTTCGAAACACTAATTTTTTTGAGTTTTCGTAGCAGTTTCGTAGCACTTCGTATTACCTTCGTAGCACTTTTTTTCAAATGAATTTTTTTGTTATTTTATTTTGTTGCGGCGGTTCATAATAGGCTACTGAATAGAATATTTTAAAAAAATTCGTTGATTTTAGCCATGTTTGTCGACTTTGAAATTTTTGCCAGTTTTGACGCTACAAATAACTTGAAACTATTCGAATAGTACGGCCTCATCATCCTATTCACTTTTTATCAATTTTTGAAACATTATTTTTTTTGAGTTTTCGTAGCGGTTTCGTAGCACATCGTGGCACCTTCGTAGCACCTTCGTAGCACTTTTTTTCAAATGAATTTTTTGTTATTTTATTTTGTTGCGGCGGTTCATAATAGGCTACTGAATAGAATATTTTCAAAAAATTCGTTGATTTTAGCCATGTTTGTCGACTTTGAAATTTTTGCCAGTTTTGACGCTACAAATAACTTGAAACTATTCGAATAGTACGGCCTCATCATCCTGTTCACTTCTTATCGATTTTCGAAACATAAATTTTTTTGAGTTTTCGTAGCAGTTTCATAGCACTTCGTAGCACCTTCGTAGCACTTTTTTTCAAATGAAATTTTTTGTTATTTTATTTTGTTGCGGCGGTTCATAATAGGCTACTGAATAGAATATTTTAAAAAAATTCGTTGATTTTAGCCATGTTTGTCGACTTTGAAATTTTTGCCAGTTTTGACGCTACAAATAACTTGAAACTATTCAAATAGTACGGCCTCATCATCCTGTTCATTTTTTATCGATTTTTGAAACATTACTTTTTTTGAGTTTTCGTAGCCGTTTTGTAGCATTTCGTAGCACCTTCGTAGCACCTTCGTAGCACTTTTTTTCAAATGAATTTTTTGTTATTTTATTTCGTTGCGGCTAAAAAAAAATTCGTTGATTTTAGCCATGTTTGTCGACTTTGAAATTTTTGCCAGTTTTGACGCTACCAATAACTTGAAACTATTCGAATAGTACGGCCTCATCATCCTATTCATTTTTTATAGATTTTTGAAACATTATTTTTTTTGAGTGTTAGTAGCTGTTTCGTAGCACTTCGTAGCACCTTCGTAGCACCTTCGTAGCACTTTCGTAGCACTTTTTTTTCAAATGATTTTTTTTGTTATTTTATTTTGTTGCGGCGGTTCATAATAGGCTACTGAATAGAATATTTAAAAAAAAATCGTTGATTTTAGCCATGTTTGTCGACTTTGAAATTTTTGCCAGTTTTGACGCTACAAATAACTTGAAACTATTCGAATAGTACGGCCTCATCATCCTATTCATTTTTTATCGATTTTTGAAACATTACTTTTTTTGAGTTTTCGTAGCGGTTTCGTAGCACCTTCGTAGCACCTTCGTAGCACCTTCGAAGCACTTTTTTTCAAATGAATTTTTTTGTTATTTTATTTTGTTGCGGCGGTTCATAATAGGCTACTGAATAGAATATTTTAAAAAAATTCGTTGATTTTAGCCATGTTTGTCGACTTTGAAATTTTTGCCAGTTCTGACGCTACAAATAACTTAAAACTATTCGAATAGTACGGCCTCATCATCCTATTCACTTTTTATCGATTTTTGAAACATTAATTTTTTTGAGTTTTCGTAGCGGTTTCGTAGCACTTCGTGGCACCTTCGTAGCACCTTCGTAGCACTTTTTTTCAAATGAATTTTTTTGTTATTTTATTTTGTTGCGGCGGTTCATAATAGGCTACTGAATAGAATATTAAAAAAAAAATCGTTGATTTTAGCCATGTTTGTCGACTTTGAAATTTTTTCCAGTTTTGACGCTACAAATAACTTGAAACTATTCGAATAGTACGGCCTCATCATCCTGTTCACTTCTTATCGATTTTCGAAACATTAATTTTTTTGATTTTTCGTAGCAGTTTCGTAGCACTTCGTACCACTTTCGTAGCACTTTTTTTCAAATGAATTTTTTTGTTATTTTATTTTGTTGCGGCGGTTCATAATAGGCTACTGAATAGAATATTTAAAAAAAATTCGTTGATTTTAGCCATGTTTGTCGACTTTAAAATTTTTGCCAGTTTTGACGCTACCAATAACTTGAAACTATTCGAATAGTACGGCCTCATCATCCTATTCATTTTTATCGATTTTTGAAACATTATTTTTTTTGAGTTTTCGTAGCGGTTTCGTAGCACTTCGTAGCACCTTCGTAGCACCTTCGTAGCACCTTCGAAGCACTTTTTTTCAAACGAATTTTTTTGTTATTTTATTTTGTTGCGGCGGTTCATAATAGGCTACTGAATAGAATATTTTAAAAAAATTCGTTGATTTTAGCCATGTTTGTCGACTTTGAAATTTTTGCCAGTTTTGACGCTACCAATAACTTGAAACTATTCGAATAGTACGGCCTCATCATCCTATTCATTTTTTATCGATTTTTGAAACATTACTTTTTTTGAGTTTTCGTAGCCGTTTCGTAGCACTTCGTAGCACCTTCGTAGCACCTTCGTAGCACTTTTTTTCAAATGAATTTTTTGTTATTTTATTTCGTTGCGGCGGTTCATAATAGGCTACTGAATAGAATATTTTAAAAAAAATTCGTTGATTTTAGCCATGTTTGTCGACTTTGAAATTTTTGCCAGTTTTGACGCTACAAATCGTCGCTGCGCCTGACAAGTTCCAGTTGTGTTTTATGTAAGGTTTTGGGAAATTGCAAAAAACATATTTTTAAGTTAATGAAAGAAAATAATAGAAAATTTTGATTACAGCATCAAAGATGTTTATTTAAGACATATTACAAATATAAAATAGGACATAAATATTTCATATTTATAGAGCTAGAATTTTTTAACGACAAAAAGTGCACATAACTGGTTTGAAACTGCATAAAAAAATAATGTATGTGCATTATTATACACATAAAGGATTTGACAATGTGCCATTTTTCTTATATTAATGTTTATCATTATGTGATTTTTTGGTTTCTATGACAATTTTATAGAATATAATAATTAGGAAACTAGAATTTACCTATAAAATAATCTGTCATTCTTATACAACCAGTCGTACTATTAAAAATAATCAGATCTTATAATAACTTACGGCCACTGTTTATCTTATCACTTTATTCTTAGTAAGTAACTCTTATTGCTTGCACATAATAAGATTTTCACAAATAACTTAGGAATGAAATGTGCACAAAGGCGGTCTTATCGCTACTTAGCGATCTCTTCCAGACAACCTTCATTTAAGCTCTAGCATTATTGCCATGCTCTAAAGCATCTCATCTATACTAACCCGAGCTCAAGATTCCAGTAAGACTCAATACCACATGCTTACAGAGAAGCTTTGAGTTCTTTGGGCACATTGCCAGAAGGAGAAGTGACAAATTAGGCCTAGAGGCAGAAACCCAATGCTGGTCTGATCAGATCCGCTCTGCCCTAAACACCTCAGTTTGTGATGCGATTCACGCGGCCGAGGATAGAGTGAGCTGGCGGAAAATAGTCCAGGCGAAGATCATTTAGGTAGACCACCACCCTCAGCATTGAGACAAACGACGCAAGGAGGAGGAAAGCACTTAGTAAAAGAAGCGTTAAATAATTTCGTTGAGCTTAAGATTATGATTTTGATTTGGGTATCCTAAAGAACACTGCGACCCATGATGGATCTATTGTAGTCAGCCCTCATAGGCTACATAGCCTCTCCAAAAACTACAGGCTTTGAAGAAGCTGACGGTTTTGGTGGGATAAGGTTTGGGATTCTTGGAGGAAAAGCTTGTGCGCTTCCAGCACTCGACTCCTTTTACGAGAGCACCACATTCACAGAGGATGTGAAGTGAGGTTTCCTCTTCGTCTGTACAGAATCTACAGTAAGGGTTTTCTGATAAGCCCATCCTGTTCGTTCATGTGTTTATTGAGTTTACAATACCCAGTAAGGGCCCTAATGAATATACGAATATTCAACTGGTCAAGATTTAATATCTCGGTTCTTAATTTAGGGAGAAAACCTGGAAAAAGCAGGCCAGCAGATTCAAGCCAGATGTCATGTGCTTGGAGCCTTTCCCAGTTGGCGTCTTGAGCCGGGTTTCGGCACCTCGAGCATAGGTTCCGGTCCAATGGGTCGGGCACCAGACCCTTCCCTTGCCAGCTCATCTGCCGTCTCGTTCCCCCCGATTTCCGAGTGTTCAGCGCCATCCCAATTTTCCCGCCTTCAGCGATCGGAGCACGCCTGTTTTTGCCTCCTTTTGGATGTGGATGTAGAGCGGCGCTAAGCCCAGGACCACTTCCGTTGCTAGTGTAGGCGTGGATGAGTCGTTGAACTTGCACGGAGACTTGGTGGTACAATTGGTAGTGTGCCTGTATGCATTGGATTGCCAAGGATATGCTCAATGATTTTAATTTTTTGCTTCGATTTATAGATACCAAAAATCTTTGCCTAAAGTAATATTAAGTTTTAGTTTGTCCTCCCACTGAGCCGACTAAAGCTCTGCTCAATCTGTGAGGTAAAAGATCGTGTCTTTATGTATGTATGTATCAGCCCATATTCGTCCCCACCACCTTGAGGTCCGAGCCTAACCTGTATTCATTAGGTAGATTAGGCTTTTGTCTACAACTCTGGCCTAATCGACTTCACATACAACCTCACATATTATGGAAGATTTAGCTAGAGAAGGTGCGGTCAAAACCTTTGTAGGCTCAGAACCGTATCTACCCATCCCAGAAAGAATTACCAAAGGCGTGATCTATGCAAAGATAAGAAATACCATGATCTATGCAGAGGAAACCAACGCCAGGTGGAACACACATCCATCGGCATGTGACAATCCAAACTCTTTATCAAAGCAATGGATAAAAGACCACAAGGCTCTTGCTAAAACACAACAAGCGAGACGTCAGAACCATCACAAGCATAGTGACTGGACACTGTGCATTGAACAGACACCTCTTCATAACGAAAAGGATCACGGACCCAGGATGCCTAGAATGTAGCGGAGAGGAAACGAGTCTCCACTTCCTCGCTAAGTATCCAATGCTCTCAATGCCCAAATGGGAGATAATAGGCACAGACAGGATAGAAATGAACGAATTAGCTGAACCAACATTAAGAAACATTTTAAGATTATGTAGATCTACCGGTAGGTTTGAGGGGATAACGCAGGAGCCGCCAGTAAAACCAGAGCCCATTGATCGTGCCATCATGCTGAGTGGAAGCAGAACCACTAGTCTTTGCGAACCTGATAGAGGTGGTAAACCTGTGGGGCAAGTTCCCAAATCCCTCATAATGCAAGGCGGGCTGGGGCGGTGCAGCAGCAGGTTGGGAGCCCGGTAGAGGCACTAAGCTGACACCGTGGCCATCTGCCCGCAGCTCGCTCGTCCGCGCATCCCCGGTCCCAGGTTCTTGCAACTGGGGGCCTAGGGAAGCAGGCCGCGTGACACATTTTTGAAGGTGATGCGCGCGGGTAGGAGGAGAAGCTTACCATATACGGGTGAGTGGCATCATCAGGCTGGGATGAGGGTGATATAGTTCCTATACAGGGAGCTGATCACCCGTCTGCACCACTTGGAGACGTCTCCCATGTAGATAGATAGACAGATAGGTATCTTTCATATTTTGTGTAATTATAAAACAACGATCCACAAATTTCAGGTTAGGATAAGTTTTATTAATTTAAATTGGCGATTATTTATCGAGAACTTGAAGATATTATATAAAAAATAAGTATTGTAAAGTAAATAAACTATATAAATATCACATCTTTAACGCAGTTGGCGTGCAAAAGACGATAGAACACAAATCCCGTATGTGTATTTTTGCACTTACTGATTTTTTCAAACAGTCAAAACACATATGGAATTTGTTACTCTCGTTTCCAGTTAGAATATCACAAAAAGGATACTAACGGCACATAGAGAATTAATAGGAGATTAATTTTAGCACAAAAATGAAAAATCAAAAAATTACACATATGGAATTTGGCAGGCGCAGCGACGAAATAACTTGAAACTATTCGAATAGTACGGCCTCATCATCCTGTTCACTTTTTATCGATTTTCGAAACACTAATTTTTTTGAGTTTTCGTAGCAGTTTCGTAGCACTTCGTATTACCTTCGTAGCACTTTTTTTCAAATGAATTTTTTTGTTATTTTATTTTGTTGCGGCGGTTCATAATAGGCTACTGAATAGAATATTTTAAAAAAATTCGTTGATTTTAGCCATGTTTGTCGACTTTGAAATTTTTGCCAGTTTTGACGCTACAAATAACTTGAAACTATTCGAATAGTACGGCCTCATCATCCTATTCACTTTTTATCGATTTTTGAAACATTATTTTTTTTGAGTTTTCGTAGCGGTTTCGTAGCACATCGTGGCACGTTCGTAGCACCTTCGTAGCACTTTTTTTCAAATGAATTTTTTGTTATTTTATTTTGTTGCGGCGGTTCATAATAGGCTACTGAATAGAATATTTTAAAAAAATTCGTTGATTTTAGCCATGTTTGTCGACTTTGAAATTTTTGCCAGTTTTGACGCTACCAATAACTTGAAACTATTCGAGTAGTACGGCCTCATCATTCTGTTCACTTTTTATCGATTTTCGAAACATTAATGTTTTTGAGTTTTCGTAGCAGTTTCGTAGCACTTCGTGGCACCTTCGTAGCACTTTTTTTCAAATGAATTTTTTTGTTATTTTATTTTGTTGCGGCGGTTCATAATAGGCTACTGAATAGAATATTTTTAAAAAATTCGTTGATTTTAGCCATGTTTGTCGACTTTGAAATTTTTGCCAGTTTTGACGCTACAAATAACTTGAAACTATTCGAATAGTACGGCCTCATCATCCTATTCATTTTTATCGATTTTTGAAACATTATTTTTTTTGAGTTTTCGTAGCGGTTTCGTAGCACTTCGTAGCACTTCGAAGCACCTTCGTAGCACCTTCGTAGCACCTTCGAAGCACTTTTTTTCAAACGAATTTTTTTGTTATTTTATTTTGTTGCGGCGGTTCATAATAGGCTACTGAATAGAATATTTTAAAAAAATTCGTTGATTTTAGCCATGTTTGTCGACTTTGAAATTTTTGCCAGTTTTGACGCTACAAATAACTTGAAACTATTCGAATAGTACGGCCTCATTATCCTATTCACTTTTTATCGATTTTTGAAACATTATTTTTTTTGAGTTTTCGTAGCGGTTTCGTAGCACATTGTGGCACTTTCGTAGCACCTTCGTAGCACTTTTTTTCAAATGAATTTTTTTGTTATTTTATTTTGTTGCGGCGGTTCATAATAGGCTACTGAATAGAATATTTTAAAAAAATTCGTTGATTTTAGCCATGTTTGTCGACTTTGAAATTTTTGCCAGTTTTGACGCTACAAATAACTTGAAACTATTCGTTTAGTACGGCCTCATCATCCTATTCATTTTTATCGATTTTCGAAACACTAATTTTTTTGAGTTTTCGTAGCAGTTTCGTAGCACTTCGTATTACCTTCGTAGCACTTTTTTCAAATGAATTTTTTTGTTATTTTATTTTGTTGCGGCGGTTCATAATAGGCTACTGAATAGAATATTTTAAAAAAATTCGTTGATTTTAGCCATGTTTGTCGACTTTGAAATTTTTGCCAGTTTTGACGCTACAAATAACTTGAAACTATTCGAATAGTACGGCCTCATCATCCTATTCATTTTTATCGATTTTTGAAACATTATTTTTTTTGAGTTTTCGTAGCGGTTTCGTAGCACTTCGTAGCACTTCGTAGCACCTTCGTAGCACCTTCGTAGCACCTTCGAAGCACTTTTTTTCAAACGAATTTTTTTGTTATTTTATTTTGTTGCGGCGGTTCATAATAGGCTACTGAATAGAATATTTTAAAAAAATTCGTTGATTTTAGCCATGTTTGTCGACTTTGAAATTTTTGCCAGTTTTGACGCTACCAATAACTTGAAACTATTCGAGTAGTACGGCCTCATCATTCTGTTCACTTTTTATCGATTTTCGAATTAACATTAATGTTTTTGAGTTTTCGTAGCAGTTTCGTAGCACTTCGTAGCACCTTCGTAGCACTTTTTTTCAAATGAATTTTTTTGTTATTTTATTTTGTTGCGGCGGTTCATAATAGGCTACTGAATAGAATATTTTAAAAAAATTCGTTGATTTTAGCCATGTTTGTCGACTTTGAAATTTTTGCCAGTTTTGACGCTACAAATAACTTGAAACTATTCGAATAGTACGGCCTCATCATCCTATTCATTTTTATCGATTTTCGAAACACTAATTTTTTTGAGTTTTCGTAGCAGTTTCGTAGCACTTCGTATTACCTTCGTAGCACTTTTTTCAAATGAATTTTTTTGTTATTTTATTTTGTTGCGGCGGTTCATAATAGGCTACTGAAAAGAATATTTTAAAAAAATTCGTTGATTTTAGCCATGTTTGTCGACTTTGAAATTTTTGCCAGTTTTGACGCTACCAATAACTTGAAACTATTCGAGTAGTACGGCCTCATCATTCTGTTCACTTTTTATCGATTTTCGAAACATTAATGTTTTTGAGTTTTCGTAGCAGTTTCGTAGCACTTCGTAGCACCTTCGTAGCACTTTTTTTCAAATGAACTTTTTTGTTATTTTATTTTGTTGCGGCGGTTCATAATAGGCTACTGAATAGAATATTTTAAAAAAATTCGTTGATTTTAGCCATGTTTGTCGACTTTGAAATTTTTGCCAGTTTTGACGCTACAAATAACTTGAAACTATTCGAATAGTACGGCCTCATCATCCTATTCATTTTTATCGATTTTTGAAACATTATTTTTTTTGAGTTTTCGTAGCGGTTTCGTAGCACTTCGTAGCACTTCGTAGCACCTTCGTAGCACCTTCGAAGCACTTTTTTTCAAACGAATTTTTTTGTTTTTTTATTTTGTTGCGGCGGTTCATAATAGGCTACTGAATAGAATATTTTAAAAAAATTCGTTGATTTTAGCCGTGTTTGTCGACTTTAAAATTTTTGCCAGTTTTGACGCTACCAATAACTTGAAACTATTCGAATAGTACGGCCTCATCATCCTATTCATTTTTTATCGATTTTTGAAACATTACTTTTTTTGAGTTTTCGTAGCCGTTTCGTAGCACCTTCGTAGCACCTTCGTAGCAATTTTTTTCAAATGAATTTTTTGTTATTTTATTTCGTTGCGGCGGTTCATAATAGGCTACTGAATAGAATATTTTAAAAAAATTCGTTGATTTTAGCCATGTTTGTCGACTTTGAAATTTTTGCCAGTTTTGACGCTACCAATAACTTGAAACTATTCGAATAGTACGGCCTCATCATCCTATTCATTTTTTAGCGATTTTTGAAACATTACTTTTTTTGAGTTTTCGTAGCGGTTTCGTAGCACTTCGTAGCACCTTCGTAGCACTTTTTTTCAAATGAATTTTTTTGTTATTTTATTTTGTTGCGGCGGTTCATAATAGGCTACTGAATAGAATATTTTAAAAAAATTCGTTGATTTTAGCCATGTTTGTCGACTTTGAAATTTTTGCCAGTTTTGACGCTACAAATAACTTGAAACTATTCGAATAGTACGGCCTCATCATCCTATTCATTTTTATCGATTTTTGAAACATTATTTTTTTTGAGTTTTCGTAGCGGTTTCGTAGCACTTCGTAGCACCTTCGTAGCACCTTCGTAGCACTTTTTTTCAAATGAATTTTTTTGTTATTTTATTTTGTTGCGGCGGTTCATAATAGGCTACTGAATAGAATATTTTAAAAAAATTCGTTGATTTTAGCCATGTTTGTCGACTTTGAAATTTTTGCCAGTTTTGACGCTACAAATAACTTGAAACTATTCGAATAGTACGGCCTCATCATCCTATTCATTTTTATCGATTTTCGAAACACTAATTTTTTTGAGTTTTCGTAGCAGTTTCGTAGCACTTCGTATTACCTTCGTAGCACTTTTTTTCAAATGAATTTTTTTGTTATTTTATTTTGTTGCGGCGGTTCATAATAGGCTACTGAATAGAATATTTTAAAAAAATTCGTTGATTTTACCCATGTTTGTCGACTTTGAAATTTTTGCCAGTTTTGACGCTACAAATAACTTGAAACTATTCGAATAGTACGGCCTCATCATCCTGTTCATTTCTTATCGATTTTTGAAACATTACTTTTTTTGAGTTTTCGTAGCCGTTTCGTAGCATTTCGTAGCACCTTCGTAGCACCTTCGTAGCACTTTTTTTCAAATGAATTTTTTGTTATTTTATTTCGTTGCGGCGGTTCATAATAGGCTACTGAATAGAATATTTAAAAAAAAATCGTTGATTTTAGCCATGTTTGTCGACTTTGAAATTTTTGCCAGTTCTGACGCTACAAATAACTTAAAACTATTCGAATAGTACGGCCTCATCATCCTATTCACTTTTTATCGATTTTTGAAACATTAATTTTTTTGAGTTTTCGTAGCGGTTTCGTAGCACTTCGTGGCACCTTCGTAGCACCTTCGTAGCACTTTTTTTCAAATGAATTTTTTTGTTATTTTATTTTGTTGCGGCGGTTCATAATAGGCTACTGAATAGAATATTTTAAAAAAAATCGTTGATTTTAGCCATGTTTGCCAGTTTTGACGCTACAAATAACTTGAAACTATTCGAATAGTACGGCCTCATCATCCTGTTCACTTCTTATCGATTTTCGAAACATTAATTTTTTTGATTTTTCGTAGCAGTTTCGTAGCACTTCGTAGCACTTTCGTAGCACTTTTTTTCAAATGAATTTTTTTGTTATTTTATTTTGTTGCGGCGGTTCATAATAGGCTACTGAATAGAATATTTAAAAAAAATTCGTTGATTTTAGCCATGTTTGTCGACTTTGAAATTTTTGCCAGTTTTGACGCTACCAATAACTTGAAACTATTCGAATAGTACGGCCTCATCATCCTATTCATTTTTTATCGATTTTTGAAACATTACTTTTTTTGAGTTTTCGTAGCCGTTTCGTAGCACTTCGTATTACCTTCGTAGCACTTTTTTTCAAATGAATTTTTTTGTTATTTTATTTTGTTGCGGCGGTTCATAATAGGCTACTGAATAGAATATTTTAAAAAAATTCGTTGATTTTAGCCATGTTTGTCGACTTTGAAATTTTTGCCAGTTTTGACGCTACAAATAACTTGAAACTATTCGAATAGTACGGCCTCATCATCCTATTCACTTTTTATCGATTTTTGAAACATTATTTTTTTTGAGTTTTCGTAGCGGTTTCGTAGCACATCGTGGCACCTTCGTAGCACCTTCGTAGCACTTTTTTTCAAATGAATTTTTTTGTTATTTTATTTTGTTGCGGCGGTTCATAATAGGCTACTGAATAGAATATTTTAAAAAAATTCGTTGATTTTAGCCATGTTTGTCGACTTGAAATTTTTGCCAGTTTTGACGCTACAAATAACTTGAAACTATTCGAATAGTACGGCCTCATCATCCTATTCATTTTTATCGATTTTCGAAACACTAATTTTTTTGAGTTTTCGTAGCAGTTTCGTAGCACTTCGTATTACCTTCGTAGCACTTTTTTCAAATGAATTTTTTTGTTATTTTATTTTGTTGCGGCGGTTCATAATAGGCTACTGAATAGAATATTTTAAAAAAATTCGTTGATTTTAGCCATGTTTGTCGACTTTGAAATTTTTGCCAGTTTTGACGCTACCAATAACTTGAAACTATTCGAGTAGTACGGCCTCATCATTCTGTTCACTTTTTATCGATTTTCGAAACATTAATGTTTTTGAGTTTTCGTAGCAGTTTCGTAGCACTTCGTGGCACCTTCGTAGCACTTTTTTTCAAATGAATTTTTTTGTTATTTTATTTTGTTGCGGCGGTTCATAACAGGCTACTGAATAGAATATTTTTAAAAAATTCGTTGATTTTAGCCATGTTTGTCGACTTTGAAATTTTTGCCAGTTTTGACGCTACAAATAACTTGAAACTATTCGAATAGTACGGCCTCATCATCCTATTCATTTTTATCGATTTTTGAAACATTATTTTTTTTGAGTTTTCGTAGCGGTTTCGTAGCACTTCGTAGCACTTCGAAGCACCTTCGTAGCACCTTCGAAGCACTTTTTTTCAAACGAATTTTTTTGTTATTTTATTTTGTTGCGGCGGTTCATAATAGGCTACTGAATAGAATATTTTAAAAAAATTCGTTGATTTTAGCCATGTTTGTCGACTTTGAAATTTTTGCCAGTTTTGACGCTACAAATAACTTGAAACTATTCGAATAGTACGGCCTAGGTTAGGTTAGGTTAGGTTAGGTTAGGTTAGGTTAGGTTAGGTTAGGTTTTTTTTTTTTTTTTTTTTTTTTTTTTTTTTTTTTTTTTTCACTCTACCTCCAACGTGATCGGAGACTATTTTTTCTTTTTATTATATATATTTTTTAAACAATTAAGGAAAATCTTCCAAAGACATCTGGGAAGGGAGAACCCAGATAGTGCCGGATTCTTACCGGCTAAAAACCTTAATTGTTGGGGGCTGTTTTCTTGCTCTTTTTTGTGCAGTTTTCATGCTCTTTTTCACAATCTTACATACAATCATAATACCCACCACCAATAATATTTTAGACTTATAGACTAAGTTTACAATAACAAAAATAAATTTTATACTTAACACTAATATACCATTATATTATGTAAGTATACATGTTTTTCCTATGTTTTATTTCTTAAAATTACCGTTTGAGCTATTTTTTTACAGTATTCAATAAACTTATATCTATCCTTGCTATCTAATATATTATATACATTTTCTTTATTTATTTCTCTATTCATCTCCTGTTCTAGGTTAAATCGATCATACCCAAATATGGGACACTCAAAAAGAATATGTGCAACAGTTTCGGGGACAGTTGGATCGCAGGCGCATGATGGGTTCTCCTTACACCCGAAACGGTTCAGGTATCCGGAGAAACCACCGTGCCCCGTCATAACCTGAGTGAGGATATTGTTTGGCTCTATCTTTTTACTCATTCTGTACGCCGCATGCGCATTTGGAAGGAAAATTTTGGTGACGGACGCAGTTTCACCCTCGATATATCTTCGGTTCCATTCGTCAATCGACTCCATTCGGATGTTTCGCTTGACGAATGAAACCGGACACAGATCATAATCGGCCCTGCGCTTCGACTTCTTGGCTGCCTCTTTTGCGAGCGTATCCGCTCTCTCGTTCCCGTCCAGTCCCGCGTGAGCCTTTATCCAGAACAACTCAACCAGTTTGTTCTGGAGGGAGAGAGTTTTCAGATTTTCCCTTGTTTCTACGGCTAGTGGGTGGAAACAACTTGGGTTCTGGACGGTTTGGAGAGCAGCCATCGAGTCGCTATATATGCCGAAGCTTAGAGCAGGTAGTTTCTTGGCTTCGCGGGTTGCCACGCAGATTGCGAGGAGTTCGGCCTGGTAGACGGTGCAGTAGCTTTCCAAGGCAAGCTTGAGGGACTTTGTCTCTGACGCACTATTCCATATGGAAATCGCGGCTCCGACTCGACCCTCAATCTTGCTGCCGTCTGTAAACATCCGAATATCGTATCCGGAGTGGGCAGCTACTTGTTCTCGGTCCACCAGGCACTCGAATTTCAGCTCGACTCGCTCCGCGGGATGTGGTGCATCCAACGCTGGTGCCATCTTTTCCACCTCTCTATCCTTGAGCACGGTCTGTGGCACTCCCCTCCTAGCTTCGTACAGTTGGGCTGCCTCGCGGACCCTGAGGTCGAGTGGCAAAATGCCCGCGAGCGCCAAAACTGAGTGGAGTGACACAGTCCGGTATGCTTTGCATATACGCTGCGCTATCCCTCGTTGAACAACATCTAGTTGTTTGCGTATTCCCCTCCTCTGGGTGGTATGTGCCCATACGCTAGCGGCGTACAGAATGATTGGCTCAACCGTGGCGACGTAAATGATTTTTATCACCTCCGGGTGGAGGCCCCAACTAGTCTTCGCGGCCCTGGTCAGCTGCTTGTATATAGCCAATGCCTTCCGACAGACATTCGCCACATGCGGTTTAAAAGTGAGCTTACTGTCGATCGTGACGCCCAAAAGCTTCATTTCCTTTGCAACGGCGATGGAGATGCCGTCCATGCTCAGCCTTGGGGTGTCGTATTTAAGTTTCCGCGTAACGATCATGCAACTTGTTTTGTGCGGTGCGAATTTAAGCTTATTTACGACACCCCAAGACCTTACATGGTTTAGGGCATCGTTTGCACGCTGTTCTATTTCGAGCGCTGTGTCCGCGTCGAACACAAGCACGACATCGTCGGCGAACGCCTGACAGAAGTCACCCCTCCCCTCCAAGCTTTTGAGAAGCGGATCCAGCAAGAGATTCCACAGGATCGGTCCTCCTATGGAACCTTGAACGCATCCCTTGCTGGTGCTTTTGGAGACCTCCTCTCCGGCATAGCGCAGTCTGACTTGTCTGTCCCTGAGGTAACTGTCCATCACCTTCCTTATATTTAAAGGACACTGTTCCTCAGCCAGTCGGATTCTCATAGCCGGCCACCAGGCGCTGTCGAAGGCTCCCTCTATATCCAAAGACACTATGGTCACTAGCTTCTTTTCATTGAGCTTACTATTGATGTGCTGCATCAGGGTATAGAGGGAGTCTTCGGTGCTCCTTTGCGGCATGAACCCGAACTGACGAGTACTCATCGTCGGAAGGAGATGGAACTTTAGTCGAGCTACAATCATTTTTTCATAAATTTTGCCTAGTATTGGCAGCAGCCCAATTGGCCTGTAGGCTTTGGGTGTGTTGTAGCTCGCCCTGCCCGGTTTCCTCAGGATGACCACTACCGCTTCTTTCCAAGCCGTGGGGAAGTGGTGGAGCCTAAAGCAAGCGTTCAAGAGAGCCAGAAAGATCTCGGGGTCGGTTTCAATGGCTCGCTGGCAGATGTCGGCTGTAAAGCCCTCGGGGCCGGGGGCCTTTTTGGGGTTGAAAGAACCGCACGCTGCACGGAGTTCCGCCAGAGTGAACGGTGGGTCACACGAACCATCGTGCTGGCCACCGTTCACTTTTTCGGCTTTATCCCTGGCTTGTCGGTGTTCGATGTTGTCATCGTCCTGGAGGTCTTCAGGGTAAAAAGTATCCGCCAAATATTTGGCAGATTCCTTTGCCTCCAGGACGACCCCGTCTTTTTCTAGCGGCAGGTCTTCCTCCCTGCGTGCGGTTCTTCCAATAACTCTATAAATCCCCTCCCAGACCCCCTCCCTGTCCTGCTTCTCGCAAAAATCTTTCCAACTTTTGACCACGGCCTTTGCTGCTTCCGCTTCGTAGTCTCCCTTAACTCTGAGATATTCCTCCACAACAAGAGTTCTCCGCGCGGGGGCTGCGTTTCTAATTCGACGCTTTTTTGTAGCGACCTCGGCTTTCATTTTGGCAAGTTTCTCGGACCACCATGGTATGTCTATTTCGTCTTTATGCTTCTTTGTCGGCATCGATTCTATACACGAAAGGGTAATGATTTCGGTATATGAATTTATCATCATGTCCATATCTTCTACGGTTCTAATTTTTTCTATATTTAATTTTGAGATATTTTTTTCCGAAAGTAGTTCTTTGAATTTATTTTTAAAATTGGTCCAGTCTGCTTTTTTGGTGTTGAATTTTCTAGTCGTCCTGTGAATTTTGATTCCCTTTGCTTTTTTAAGCCGAATACGAAAGACCATACCATTGTGGTCCGAGCTTGTTAGCCCTTCATCGACTCGCCAGTCGTCGATTAGGTCGATCATGTCTGTGGAGCACGCTGTAATATCTACGAAGCTTTGGAAGCTTTTTCCCCCTCTTACAGTGCAAAAGGTCGGAGTCGTCCCTCTGTTCAGGATATCCATGCCCATTTCCCCGAGCGTCCCTGCCACTTCGACACCCCTACTGTCGACTTTAGGGCTACCCCACCAAGTGTTCTTCGCGTTGGCATCTCCCCCGATCAGCCACTTTCGAGAACCGAATTTGGCTTCGATATTCTTAAAATGATCCATATACGGTTGCAAGGGAAGATCCGGTTCGAGGTAAAAGGAGACTAGTGTGATCCTCCAGGCAGTGGTCTGGATCCCCACCACTACGATGTTGTTAGTGGTGAGTTCTGGGTACTGTATGACGTTAAGGTCTGGGTCGAAGACGGCTATAGCCGCCTTTACGGTACCCTCTTCCGCGCCAGTGCTCTGGAAGATCCTCACGCCTCTGTACCCCTTCATGGATCTTCCACCGCCGACATATGGTTCTTGGAGGAGTGCCACTGCTGCTTTTTGGTTTTTGGCTGCGAGCATTATCTCGTCGGTCGCTAGCCTTTTCCGCTGCAGGTTGGCTTGGAACACTTTGTACTGGTTGTTAGTACCGTGGTTGCCCTTAGCAGTACGCAATAGAGGTGCGAGCCAATGCATCGCGTTTTCGACGCACGGGGCACTCCTGACTAAACGTGTTGTGTGTCACGTTTTCAAGTTCGGCTTTCACGCAGTTCCTGCATTGCGGTGGTACGCCGGACCTCCAGTCCTCGCAATCCGCCTTAAGATGGGGGCCGCCACAGTGGCTGCACAAGTCAGCTGCCTCTTTGCAGAAGCGTTTGCTGTGGCCATATCCCAAACACCTGCTGCACTGCACTAGGGGGGATTGGTCCTCCACCCTGACTCGTTGCAGATCGATGTGTACGGACTTTTGCTCGAGGGCCCTTCTCCACACGGTTGGTGACACACTAATCACCACGTGTCCAGCGTGGGGGTTTCGCGTACGCCTCCTATATTTCACACTGATCCTGTCTTCCCCCTCGTCGAGGCCCCGGAAAACTGCCCGATTCTGGTTCTTGAGAGCCTTGAGGACGTCTTCGTCAGTGTTGACTGACAAGACATCCCTAAGAACCAAGAGGGGGTCTTTGTTTGCAACCTCCTCGACGGAGAGGCCCTTGCCGTCCTTCTCAAGTCTTTGCCTTACTTTGTTACGTTCTTCTATCGTACCAAAACCCATCACCACTTTTCGGTCTCTTGCCTTACGCACCCGTTCGACCTGAACCCAACCCTCCTTGGCGTCTACCAACTTTCTCACTTTTTCGAGAACCTCCTCCCCGGTATCGGTTTCGTTTTCTGAGGTGACTACAACTGAGTGTAGCGTACTACGCTTCGGTATTTGGCTTCCGCTTTGTGTTGCAGTCACACTCGCATAGGTCGGGGGGGGCATCTGCTCCAAGGTCTCTTTATGTTTTTGGAGATTCTCGTTGAGAGCCTCTATTTTAGCGTTGGTAGCTTGTAGAAACCTCATGTGCTCGTCGAGTTTCGTTGCGAGTGGATTCTCGTCACCTTTAACCATAAAAGTGCGATCTGCGGGGATTTCGTCAGGCGTGTCTTTAATAGGCTTATCCGCTTCCTTAACAAGCTGGTAAAGCCTGTCTAGAGACTCCAAGACTGAAAGCTTAATTTCCTTTTTAATAGTCTTTGAGGTGTTCAATTGCATTTTGGCCCTCATTAAATACGTTCGGGCCTCCTGCGTTTTTGTGGCGTATTTTTTCCCCCCAGGTTTGTCAGCTGTGACTGGTATTGACAATATAATACCACCAGCTGGTGGCGTTCTCTTTTCCGGTGGCGTCCTCTTTTCCGGTGGTGGCGTCGTCGTTGGGTTGCCTTTGGCTTTTACAGCCGGAACATGTCTCTCAGCCGAAACGGCCGGTCCAGCCACCCTCTCCGGGCTTGTGTCGTCCAGCACCTCTATAAGAGGTGTGGGGTCAGCGTTGGCCGCCTCCCAGACGTCAATGCTTCGCCTAACCTTTGAAATTTTGGGAGGTGACGATTTGCTCTCAGTCTTCTTCATGGGCGTTCTGGTACCGCAAAACATTTTGGAGGGAGTGAAGAAAATATAATAGTAAAGGTTTGTAAAAGTTTTAAAAATTTTTAGAATAGATTTGTAGAGAAGATGAAATGAGAATTTAATAAAACAAGAAACAATTAAGTAGAAATTTAAATATTTAAGGGTCACAGACCCTGTCAAGTTATAATGTGTAATAAATTACACAATTGTACAAAAAGTAGAGATAAATAGGGTCCCTGACCCCGTCAATATACAGTATGTCTAACTTACTACTAAATAAAGGGTAGAGGAGTCAAAAGAGACTACGAATCCGTCAAAAAACAGTATAAAAGTAAAAAAGCCTTCGAAATAGAGCGGAAAAATTTTTCAGCTCTATGTAGAGTCGATTGAGTGAATCCACCGGATAGCTCTCCCCGAGCCCTTTCCAACAACCTCAAACACGGGGTGTCTATCCCAACTGGTTCCGGAGAAAACCCGGTTTGAAAAAATCCAAGATGGCGGCCGGATTTGGTTACTCGGCGATTTCTCCGCAACCAGGCGACCGAAAAGTCCCGCGTTTGGGCTCCACGTGTTGGGCTCGCCGAGCTCTACCCGATGGTACTGTTTTCAGGCTGAAAAATTTTTCCCTCCTGAAAATGCCTGAAGTCAGTTTAATGTCGTATATAGGGGTGGGGGAAGGTTCCCAAAGAAAACCCCAGTCTTCTACGACTCTCCGTTCGCGAGAAATCGGGGTTTGAAAATTTCCAAGATGGCGTCCGAAATGTCAAACTCGAAGTTTGAACGCCGATTTCTCGGGGCTGGGAAGTCGTAGAGTGCCCGTGTTTGGGCTTACAGTACTCAGCTCGGTCTCCTCTATCTGATAAAACCGGTTTCAGGGCCTTGAAAATTTTGGGTCTCTAATCGGCCTGAAATTCAGCGAGCGCATGAACGGTGGTCTTACAATCAGGAATCCGAAATCCGCGAAGTCGTACGACTTTGCAGTCAAAAGTTATGGCGGACCAAAGAAAAACAAGATGGCCGCCGAGCTGTCAAAGTGCGGAGCAAATCGCTGATAACTTTGCAACAGATGGTCAGAAAAGAACGCGGTTTTGAATGTACAGCCCGGCTTGACCTCCTGCACGCCCTAATATCGGTTTCAGCCTGAAAATTTTTCAGGCGCTGAAATCGCCTGAAACCCAATATTCTCGATAAACGCCCCAATTCAAGTGCCAAGTGTGGCAACGCGGGGTTTCCATCGCTTTTCGTTCCGGAGATATGAATTTTTAAAATTTATAACCAGAAAACCAAAATGGCGGATTTTGTCCAAAATCGCCGTTTTTTACGTTAGCGGCCCCGAGTTTGGGCTTAACTAAGGTCAGATACCTATTAAAAACACAATAATGGAGTCAAATTTGGAATAAATGAATTAATTTTGAATTTAGAAGCAAAAATGACAAAAAATTCAATATCTCCGGAACCAAAAATCAGAAAAATACAAAAAATATACCAAAATTTTTCTAAAATACGGTACAATCCAGCAAAATAAAAATTTGAATTTTTTCCATACAAAAATATTGAATTATTCACGAAAATATAATTTAAATGGTTTTTAATTTATAAAAGCAAAAATAATAGCAATAAATTTCCAAAATTTTTTACAGGTGTTAAACAGGCTAGCGCGCAACGGAATCCAAAATAAAAAACAGGTGTGCTGCCTGAAGATTTTCGACAAACAAACGTTGAAAATTGAAAATTTAAATTTAAATAAAAAGAAAACTAATAGTCCAAAAAATATTTTAAAAGTACCGTTATTGTTGGGGTTCACTGGTGCTGCCAGCTGCTTTGTCAGAATGATCCGCGCGCCGCTCCTTCTAGTAGCACGTGGCCACGTGGTTTCTGTATTTTCAGCAATTTCAGCGGAATGGCTCGCTGAAAAACTCTGGATTTTGGCTGAAAGCTGCAACTCAGTGTTCCCCACCCGGGGAAAAAAGAAAATTTGGGGGTCGTCGATCTCGTTTCCACGCTGTAAGCGTCCAAAGTTTAAAAATTTTCACAACTTAACCTCACTTTGGGTTTTTTCACTTTGGACAATAACACAATACACTTTCGCACAAGCCAAATGCACACACAGGTAGAGCGCGTGATTACGCAACTTTTGGTGCTAAGAACTTCAAAATCGGACGTAAATTGCCGTTTTCGCGAATTTTTTAGTACGGAGCACGTGTTTTTTGCTGCTTACGCGGGCGTGGTCGGGCCCAGACTGGGTTAGGTTAGGTTAGGTTAGGTTAGGTTAGGTTAGGTTAGGTTAGGTTAGGTTAGGTTTTTTTTTTTTTTTTTTTTTTTTTTTTTTTTTTTTATTCTCGTTTCCTCCAACGTTATCGGAGACCTTTTTATTCTTATTCGTGTTTTATCTGCAGTTCTGTTTTTTTACTATTTATGTGGTGTGTATTTTCAGAATTACTTCTTTCGTTTATAGTTTATTTAAAAATCTAAAAATCTTCGCAAAGTGACATTAAAGCTGTACGTGCATGCATTATTATATTATTAGTTTTCAGGGGGATTATATCTATTTTACTATTTATTTATTAATTTGGTACTTTATTAAAAATTTTATTCTCTCATTTTCTTTTTCCTGTTTATTTAATCTTATAATATCTTATATGTTTTATGATGCTCACTATATTATTCAAAATATATTGATATCATAATATTTCTTATCCTATTTTATTTCTTTTTATAGCTATCGTTGCAATTTTTTCGCAGAATTTCAAAAACGTATCTCTTTCTCTACTCTCCATTAGCAGTGGAACGTTCTCGGCGACCAACCTGGTCTCTATTTTTTGTTCTAGGTCGTGTCGTTCTCTCCCAAACATTGGGCACTGCAAAAGCAGATGAGGCACTGTTTCCCTTACTCCAGGCTCACAGGCGCAGGATGGGTTCTCTTTACATTTAAAGCGATTCAAATATTCAGAGAACCCGCCGTGCCCTGTCATAATTTGGGTTGTGATTCCTTTCAGTTCAATTTTCCTGACTATTCCGTACGCGGCCGTTGCATCGGGGAAGAACATTTTTGTGATGGAAGCGGTTTCGCCAGACCTATATCGGTTATTCCATTCCGCAAGCGTGTCCCATCGGATTATACGCTTTGCAAATGAGACCGGGCACAAGTCGTAGTCTGGTTTTTTCTTTGAGCGCAGGGCTGCCTCCTTTGCCATCTGGTCAGCTCGTTCGTTCCCCTCGAAGCCTGCATGTGCCTTTATCCAGAACAGGGAGACTTGTTTATTCTGTAGTTTGCAGTGTTTTAGAATATCCCTGGACTCCACAGCCAAGGGATGGGTTGATTCGGGGTTTGCTATTGTCTGCAGGGCCGCTTTTGAGTCACTGAAGACACCAAATGTAGACTCTTTGCTTTTCAGTATTTCTCCTGCAGCCCTGCACAGGGCCAAGAGTTCCGCCTGGTAGACGGTGCAGTAAGACGGCAGCGTAAGTTTGATGGATTTGGTTTCGGCGGTGTTGTTCCACAGGGATAAAGCGGCGCCAACCTTGCCCTCAATCTTACTGCCGTCAGTAAATATACGCACAGCAAAGTTGTTATGACTGTTGTATTGTTCTTCGTCTACCAGGCATTCGAATTCCATTCTTTCCTGTTCGGCAGGGTGAGGAGCTTTTAATACTGAGGCCATTTGTTCCACATTTCGGTCTCCCAACACTGACTGGGGCACGCCTTTTTTAGCCTCGTAGAGCAACGCCACCTCTCGTATACGGAGATCCAGAGGGAGAATTCCAGACAGCAGCAGAGCCGAGTTCAGGGAGACAGTACGGTAGGCTTTACACAGTTTCTGGGCACAACCCCTCTGAATCATGTTCAACTGCTTCCTGACACCCAACTTATTTGCTGCTGCTGCCCACGCACTAGCAGCGTACAATATTGTGGGTTCAATTGCTGCAGTATATATCAGCCTGACAACTTCCGGGTGCAATCCCCAGCCAACGCGAGCAGTCCTGGCTAACAACTTGTATCTGGCGATCGCCTTTTTACAAACATTCGCCACGTGTGAATTAAAGGTTAACTTTTCATCTATTGTAAGTCCTAAGAGTTTTATCTCCTGGGACATTACAATATTTACTCCACCCATGTTCAAGCGTGGGGTGTCGTACTTTAATTTTCGTGTCAACACCATTGCACAAGTTTTATGAGGTGCAAATTTTAACTTATTTCTGATGCCCCACCCTTGAACATGTGTGAGAGCGGAATTAGCCTGTTTTTCGATTTGTTGCGCTGTTTCTCCCTCGAATATCAACAACACGTCGTCGGCGAAAGCCTGGCAGTAGGTGCCTCTATCCTCCAGCTGTTTCAGGAGTGGGTTTAATAGCAGGTTCCAGAGGATGGGACCGCCTATGGAGCCCTGCACGCATCCTTTACTGGAACTCCTCCTGTGCTCTTCACCAGCATACCTGACTCTAACCATTCTGTCGTTTAAGTAGCTACCTATAACTCTCCTCAAGTTCACAGGACAGTTTTCCTCAGCCAATCGGAGTTTGATTGCCGGCCACCAGGCACTGTCGAAGGCTCCCTCAATGTCCAATGAAACCAGAGTCACGATTTTCTTTTGATCGAGCTTATCTCGGATATGGTTCATTAATGTGTAGAGGGAGTCTTCAGTGCCTTTTTGGGGCATAAATCCATATTGGCGAGTACTAATCCTGGGCAATAAGTGAAACTTGAGGCGAGCCACCAGCATCTTCTCATACACTTTCCCGAAAACTGGCAAAAGCCCAATTGGCCTGTATGACTTTGGCGTAGTGTACGAGTCTTTACCCGGTTTTCTAAGCACGATGATGGTTGCTTCCTTCCAGGATTTCGGGAAGTAATTAAGCTCTAGGCACTTATTTAGGAGTCCCAGAAAGAACTCTGGGCTGCATGCTATTGCTTGGGCGCAAATATCGGATGTGAAGCCGTCGGCGCCTGGAGCTTTTTTCGGATTAAACGACTGTATAGCCCTATGTAGTTCACTGATAGTAAACGGTGGATCATGTATTTCATCATGGCTCCAACCGTTTATTGACTCGGATAAATGTCGTGTTTTACGATGATCCACATTATCTTCCTCTTGTCGATCTTCGGGATAGAACGTCTTGGCCAACAGCTCCACCGATCCCTTAGAGTCCAAGCAGCTTCCTTCATTATATAGCAATTGGTCCTCGTCTCTTGTTGTAACTCTCCCCATTATTCTATATATCCCTTCCCATACTCCTTCTCTTTCCTGCTTTCCACAAAACTCCCTCCAGCTATCTGTTTGGGCTTTTTGTACAGCTAATTCATATTTTTCTTTCTCTTGCAGGTACAAGTCGACAACCATCTGTCTCCGGGCCGGCGCCGCGTTCCTTATTCTTCGCTTCCTGGTCGCTACGTTCTTCTTCATCTCAGCGAGATCTTCGGACCACCATGGCATACTGATCGTTCCTGTTTTCTTCTTATTCGGTATAGTTTCTTTACATACAACTGTTATAGAATTTGTATATACTTCCAATACTGAGTCTATTTGTTCTATACTATTAATGTTTTCTAAATTACTTGCTGTTAAATTGTTTTCCTGCATAATTTGAGCCAGTTTCTCACGAAACTGGTTCCAATTTGCTTTTCTCGTGTTATATATTCTAGTTGTTCTTTCTATCTTAATGCCTTTGGATTTTTGTAAGTTAATATTGAACAGTATGCCATTGTGGTCCGAGCTCGTGAGTTCCTCGTCCACACACCAATCGTCAACCAGGTTCAGAATATCCGAAGTACAGGCCGTTACGTCCACACGACTGCTATATCTTTTTCCTCCCCTTATCGTATCAAAGGTTGGAACATAACCTTTATTGAGGATTTCTAGGCCCAACTCATCCATTATCCCGGACATACTCTCTCCCCTAGCATCTTCAATTTTGCTACCCCACCAGGGGCTCTTTGCATTTGCGTCCCCGCCTATAATCAATTTTCTTGAACCAAATTGGAAATTTATTTTTCTGAGGTGCTCCAGGTATTGTTCCATAGGGACATCCGGTTCAAAGTAGTAGGAAACAATGGTGATTGTCCAGGCTTTGGTTCGAACACCCACCACTACAATGTTATCAGTGGTAAGCTGCGGGTACTCTATAATGTCTAAATCGTTATCGAAAACAACTATGGCTGCTTTTATGGTTCCTTCTCCAGTTTTGGTGTTCTGGTAGATTCTTAAACCTTGGTAGCTTTTCATTCTTTTTGTTCCGCCAGTATAAGGCTCCTGGAGAAGGGCTAGAGCCACCCGTCGCTTTTTGGCTTCCAGTATCAGCTCATTGGTTGCAAGTTGCTTTCTTTGTAGATTTGCCTGGACAATTTTGTACTTGGGGATACACTTTGGCACAACTTTAGCAATATGCTACTGATGCTCGCGCTAGTGAATCCCACTTTTTGCGGACCGGACATTCCCTGCTGAACGCGTTGTGTCCGCAGGCTTCTGATTTTGCTCGGCTACAATTTTTACATACCGGTGTCTCACCCGTCAGTCTATCAGGGCAGTCCGCTATGAGATGCAAGCCGCCGCAGTAACAGCATATGTCTGCTGTTTCTTTACAGAAGCGTCTGCCGTGACCGAATCCCAAACATCGAGTGCATTGCACCAATGGTGATTGGTCCTCAACCCAAACACTTTGAAGGTCAATACGTAACCTTTTTGAAGCTAATGCCCTTTTCCAAATTTTTGGGGAGACGCTTAAAATAATATGTCCTATAAGAGGATTTCGTGCTTTTTTTCGATATTTTATCGTCATTCTGTCTTCTTCGCACCCCAGATTCTGGAAGACATCGTGATTCTGTTTTCTGAGGGCCATGAGAACCTCCTCATCGCTATGCACTAGCAGTACGTCCTTTAAAATAAGGAGTGGGTCCTTATTCTGTACCTCCTCAACGACAAAATTATCTCCTACTGTTTCCAACCTTTCTTTGATCTTCGTCCTTTCCTCCTTGGTTTTACATCCCATTATTACTTTTCTGTCCTTTGCTTTCCTTATCTTTTCCACCTGTACCCAACCATCTTTAGCGTTTACTGCTTTTCTTACTCTTTCCAGTACTTCCTCTCCAGTTTCCCCTTCCTTTGTCGAGGAGACGACCACAGAATGCAACGAGGCACGCTGTGGGGATTGTTCATCAACCCGACCCTCTGCCACAACACTAGCATATGTAGCCTTTTCGAGTCCTTCCTTCTGTTTCTCTATAGCTTCTTTTAAACTATCTATTTTCTTTCCATTTTCTCTTAGCAGTTTCGAATGTTCATCCAATTTCGCTAGTATTTGGCTATCGTCCCTCTCCTTTTCCACTTCTATTGTTCTTTCAAAGGGGTTCATTGCAGTTGCTTCCGGTTCGTTAAGCTTCGCGTTTCCTTTCGCTTTTCGCTCCTTTGCCAGGTCTGCTGCCAACTCCTTCACGATTTGGAAAAGTCGTTCAACAGCCCTTGTGACCTCTTGTTTTATTTCGGTCTTCAGATTTCTGGAGTTAGTAAGGTGGGTTTTTGCCTTATTATTGCATGCTCGAGCCTCATCCACTTTGCTCGTAAAAATTACAATTTTCGGTGAAGTATGTACGTTCTCCACCGACGTATTCTTTGTTTGTGCTCTATTATCGAGTGAGAGCCTAGGTTTCGGTTTGGGTTTCAAAGGGACCTGCTGAGTCGCCTTTCCAGTTGGCGAGCGAGGTGAATTGTGTGGATTTGTTCCACTTGTTTCGCCCTTTTCCCAGTCTCCGATACTTTTCCTCACTGAAGAGGCTTGCGTCGGACCAGCCTGTTTTTCTGGAGAACGGGATTTGGACTGAAAATCCATCTCACTTGCTGGTTTGGCGGGTGTTCTATAACCGAACATATTGTCCCAAGGTGATTACCAAGGTCTGGGGAATGGTTCTCAGAGCCTAATACAGACTCGTCACTCAAATAAGATGCCGATAACCAAAAGCGGTTAACGACGGTGTCTAATAAATGTAAAAGCGTTACAACAAGTAAGGGTTTAAAAAACAGGTAAGAAACCCTATAGTTTTTAATATAACCAGCAACGAAGACGTTGAAGGGGTCACCTAGAGCTATAAAAGTTGTAAAAACTTGAAAAAGTCAAAATAAAAAATTGAAAAAATTGTCGAGCCAATATACCTAAGCCTCAACAGGGTGGGTTGGGCGGGGCAATTTTTCGTTTTTCAGGTGCCGGATCACGGCGTGCGACACGTCGTTGGATGCGGCTTGCGACGCTGGACACGATGGTAAGTATTTTCAGGGTAGCGGTAATAGAAAATTTTTTGGCAATTTAGAAAAAACCCTGAAAAATGGGTGTTTTTGAAAAAGTCAATATGGCGGATGGCGCGCAAGCGCGTCGTCACGCAGTCAGGATGTGAAGAACAATGCACCAGGCTATTGAGAATTTAAATCACGCGAATCGGTTAAGCCGATCGCGAGTTATGCAAATTTGAAATTTAACAATGTATGAAAAAACTGAAATTTCGCTAAAAACTGAAAAATTCGCGCAAGATCGCTCCAAAAAGTGCACAGCACACTCGGGTAAAATTAAACACGCAGGAAAAACAAAAAAGTCCGATCAAAATATCAATATTTTCAGTCGAGATATAGTTAGTTTTAAAAATGTCGAGGTTGACCAGGTAGCCTCGGTCGATAGGTATTCTATAGAAATATGTTTTAATTTGAAATTTTTCGCTTTTCAGGTGCCGGATCACGGCGTGCGACACGTCGTTGGATGCGGCTTGCGACGCTGGACACGATGGTAAGTATTTTCAGGGTAGCGGTAATAGAAAATTTTTTGGCAATTTAGAAAAAACCCTGAAAAATGGGTGTTTTTGAAAAAGTCAATATGGCGGATGGCGCGCAAGCGCGTCGTCACGCAGTCAGGATGTGAAGAACAATGCACCAGGCTATTGAGAATTTAAATCACGCGAATCGGTTAAGCCGATCGCGAGTTATGCAAATTTGAAATTTAACAATGTATGAAAAAACTGAAATTTCGCTAAAAACTGAAAAATTCGCGCAAGATCGCTCCAAAAAGTGCACAGCACACTCGGGTAAAATTAAACACGCAGGAAAAACAAAAAAGTCCGATCAAAATATCAATATTTTCAGTCGAGATATAGTTAGTTTTAAAAATGTCGAGGTTGACCAGGTAGCCTCGGTCGATAGGTATTCTATAGAAATATGTTTTAATTTGAAATTTTTCGCTTTTCAGGTGCCGGATCACGGCGTGCGACACGTCGTTGGATGCGGCTTGCGACGCTGGACACGATGGTAAGTATTTTCAGGGTAGCGGTAATAGAAAATTTTTTGGCAATTTAGAAAAAACCCTGAAAAATGGGTGTTTTTGAAAAAGTCAATATGGCGGATGGCGCGCAAGCGCGTCGTCACGCAGTCAGGATGTGAAGAACAATGCACCAGGCTATTGAGAATTTAAATCACGCGAATCGGTTAAGCCGATCGCGAGTTATGCAAATTTGAAATTTAACAATGTATGAAAAAACTGAAATTTCGCTAAAAACTGAAAAATTCGCGCAAGATCGCTCCAAAAAGTGCACAGCACACTCGGGTAAAATTAAACACGCAGGAAAAACAAAAAAGTCCGATCAAAATATCAATATTTTCAGTCGAGATATAGTTAGTTTTAAAAATGTCGAGGTTGACCAGGTAGCCTCGGTCGATAGGTATTCTATAGAAATATGTTTTAATTTGAAATTTTTCGCTTTTCAGGTGCCGGATCACGGCGTGCGACACGTCGTTGGATGCGGCTTGCGACGCTGGACACGATGGTAAGTATTTTCAGGGTAGCGGTAATAGAAAATTTTTTGGCAATTTAGAAAAAACCCTGAAAAATGGGTGTTTTTGAAAAAGTCAATATGGCGGATGGCGCGCAAGCGCGTCGTCACGCAGTCAGGATGTGAAGAACAATGCACCAGGCTATTGAGAATTTAAATCACGCGAATCGGTTAAGCCGATCGCGAGTTATGCAAATTTGAAATTTAACAATGTATGAAAAAACTGAAATTTCGCTAAAAACTGAAAAATTCGCGCAAGATCGCTCCAAAAAGTGCACAGCACACTCGGGTAAAATTAAACACGCAGGAAAAACAAAAAAGTCCGATCAAAATATCAATATTTTCAGTCGAGATATAGTTAGTTTTAAAAATGTCGAGGTTGACCAGGTAGCCTCGGTCGATAGGTATTCTATAGAAATATGTTTTAATTTGAAATTTTTCGCTTTTCAGGTGCCGGATCACGGCGTGCGACACGTCGTTGGATGCGGCTTGCGACGCTGGACACGATGGTAAGTATTTTCAGGGTAGCGGTAATAGAAAATTTTTTGGCAATTTAGAAAAAACCCTGAAAAATGGGTGTTTTTGAAAAAGTCAATATGGCGGATGGCGCGCAAGCGCGTCGTCACGCAGTCAGGATGTGAAGAACAATGCACCAGGCTATTGAGAATTTAAATCACGCGAATCGGTTAAGCCGATCGCGAGTTATGCAAATTTGAAATTTAACAATGTATGAAAAAACTGAAATTTCGCTAAAAACTGAAAAATTCGCGCAAGATCGCTCCAAAAAGTGCACAGCACACTCGGGTAAAATTAAACACGCAGGAAAAACAAAAAAGTCCGATCAAAATATCAATATTTTCAGTCGAGATATAGTTAGTTTTAAAAATGTCGAGGTTGACCAGGTAGCCTCGGTCGATAGGTATTCTATAGAAATATGTTTTAATTTGAAATTTTTCGCTTTTCAGGTGCCGGATCACGGCGTGCGACACGTCGTTGGATGCGGCTTGCGACGCTGGACACGATGGTAAGTATTTTCAGGGTAGCGGTAATAGAAAATTTTTTGGCAATTTAGAAAAAACCCTGAAAAATGGGTGTTTTTGAAAAAGTCAATATGGCGGATGGCGCGCAAGCGCGTCGTCACGCAGTCAGGATGTGAAGAACAATGCACCAGGCTATTGAGAATTTAAATCACGCGAATCGGTTAAGCCGATCGCGAGTTATGCAAATTTGAAATTTAACAATGTATGAAAAAACTGAAATTTCGCTAAAAACTGAAAAATTCGCGCAAGATCGCTCCAAAAAGTGCACAGCACACTCGGGTAAAATTAAACACGCAGGAAAAACAAAAAAGTCCGATCAAAATATCAATATTTTCAGTCGAGATATAGTTAGTTTTAAAAATGTCGAGGTTGACCAGGTAGCCTCGGTCGATAGGTATTCTATAGAAATATGTTTTAATTTGAAATTTTTCGCTTTTCAGGTGCCGGATCACGGCGTGCGACACGTCGTTGGATGCGGCTTGCGACGCTGGACACGATGGTAAGTATTTTCAGGGTAGCGGTAATAGAAAATTTTTTGGCAATTTAGAAAAAACCCTGAAAAATGGGTGTTTTTGAAAAAGTCAATATGGCGGATGGCGCGCAAGCGCGTCGTCACGCAGTCAGGATGTGAAGAACAATGCACCAGGCTATTGAGAATTTAAATCACGCGAATCGGTTAAGCCGATCGCGAGTTATGCAAATTTGAAATTTAACAATGTATGAAAAAACTGAAATTTCGCTAAAAACTGAAAAATTCGCGCAAGATCGCTCCAAAAAGTGCACAGCACACTCGGGTAAAATTAAACACGCAGGAAAAACAAAAAAGTCCGATCAAAATATCAATATTTTCAGTCGAGATATAGTTAGTTTTAAAAATGTCGAGGTTGACCAGGTAGCCTCGGTCGATAGGTATTCTATAGAAATATGTTTTAATTTGAAATTTTTCGCTTTTCAGGTGCCGGATCACGGCGTGCGACACGTCGTTGGATGCGGCTTGCGACGCTGGACACGATGGTAAGTATTTTCAGGGTAGCGGTAATAGAAAATTTTTTGGCAATTTAGAAAAAACCCTGAAAAATGGGTGTTTTTGAAAAAGTCAATATGGCGGATGGCGCGCAAGCGCGTCGTCACGCAGTCAGGATGTGAAGAACAATGCACCAGGCTATTGAGAATTTAAATCACGCGAATCGGTTAAGCCGATCGCGAGTTATGCAAATTTGAAATTTAACAATGTATGAAAAAACTGAAATTTCGCTAAAAACTGAAAAATTCGCGCAAGATCGCTCCAAAAAGTGCACAGCACACTCGGGTAAAATTAAACACGCAGGAAAAACAAAAAAGTCCGATCAAAATATCAATATTTTCAGTCGAGATATAGTTAGTTTTAAAAATGTCGAGGTTGACCAGGTAGCCTCGGTCGATAGGTATTCTATAGAAATATGTTTTAATTTGAAATTTTTCGCTTTTCAGGTGCCGGATCACGGCGTGCGACACGTCGTTGGATGCGGCTTGCGACGCTGGACACGATGGTAAGTATTTTCAGGGTAGCGGTAATAGAAAATTTTTTGGCAATTTAGAAAAAACCCTGAAAAATGGGTGTTTTTGAAAAAGTCAATATGGCGGATGGCGCGCAAGCGCGTCGTCACGCAGTCAGGATGTGAAGAACAATGCACCAGGCTATTGAGAATTTAAATCACGCGAATCGGTTAAGCCGATCGCGAGTTATGCAAATTTGAAATTTAACAATGTATGAAAAAACTGAAATTTCGCTAAAAACTGAAAAATTCGCGCAAGATCGCTCCAAAAAGTGCACAGCACACTCGGGTAAAATTAAACACGCAGGAAAAACAAAAAAGTCCGATCAAAATATCAATATTTTCAGTCGAGATATAGTTAGTTTTAAAAATGTCGAGGTTGACCAGGTAGCCTCGGTCGATAGGTATTCTATAGAAATATGTTTTAATTTGAAATTTTTCGCTTTTCAGGTGCCGGATCACGGCGTGCGACACGTCGTTGGATGCGGCTTGCGACGCTGGACACGATGGTAAGTATTTTCAGGGTAGCGGTAATAGAAAATTTTTTGGCAATTTAGAAAAAACCCTGAAAAATGGGTGTTTTTGAAAAAGTCAATATGGCGGATGGCGCGCAAGCGCGTCGTCACGCAGTCAGGATGTGAAGAACAATGCACCAGGCTATTGAGAATTTAAATCACGCGAATCGGTTAAGCCGATCGCGAGTTATGCAAATTTGAAATTTAACAATGTATGAAAAAACTGAAATTTCGCTAAAAACTGAAAAATTCGCGCAAGATCGCTCCAAAAAGTGCACAGCACACTCGGGTAAAATTAAACACGCAGGAAAAACAAAAAAGTCCGATCAAAATATCAATATTTTCAGTCGAGATATAGTTAGTTTTAAAAATGTCGAGGTTGACCAGGTAGCCTCGGTCGATAGGTATTCTATAGAAATATGTTTTAATTTGAAATTTTTCGCTTTTCAGGTGCCGGATCACGGCGTGCGACACGTCGTTGGATGCGGCTTGCGACGCTGGACACGATGGTAAGTATTTTCAGGGTAGCGGTAATAGAAAATTTTTTGGCAATTTAGAAAAAACCCTGAAAAATGGGTGTTTTTGAAAAAGTCAATATGGCGGATGGCGCGCAAGCGCGTCGTCACGCAGTCAGGATGTGAAGAACAATGCACCAGGCTATTGAGAATTTAAATCACGCGAATCGGTTAAGCCGATCGCGAGTTATGCAAATTTGAAATTTAACAATGTATGAAAAAACTGAAATTTCGCTAAAAACTGAAAAATTCGCGCAAGATCGCTCCAAAAAGTGCACAGCACACTCGGGTAAAATTAAACACGCAGGAAAAACAAAAAAGTCCGATCAAAATATCAATATTTTCAGTCGAGATATAGTTAGTTTTAAAAATGTCGAGGTTGACCAGGTAGCCTCGGTCGATAGGTATTCTATAGAAATATGTTTTAATTTGAAATTTTTCGCTTTTCAGGTGCCGGATCACGGCGTGCGACACGTCGTTGGATGCGGCTTGCGACGCTGGACACGATGGTAAGTATTTTCAGGGTAGCGGTAATAGAAAATTTTTTGGCAATTTAGAAAAAACCCTGAAAAATGGGTGTTTTTGAAAAAGTCAATATGGCGGATGGCGCGCAAGCGCGTCGTCACGCAGTCAGGATGTGAAGAACAATGCACCAGGCTATTGAGAATTTAAATCACGCGAATCGGTTAAGCCGATCGCGAGTTATGCAAATTTGAAATTTAACAATGTATGAAAAAACTGAAATTTCGCTAAAAACTGAAAAATTCGCGCAAGATCGCTCCAAAAAGTGCACAGCACACTCGGGTAAAATTAAACACGCAGGAAAAACAAAAAAGTCCGATCAAAATATCAATATTTTCAGTCGAGATATAGTTAGTTTTAAAAATGTCGAGGTTGACCAGGTAGCCTCGGTCGATAGGTATTCTATAGAAATATGTTTTAATTTGAAATTTTTCGCTTTTCAGGTGCCGGATCACGGCGTGCGACACGTCGTTGGATGCGGCTTGCGACGCTGGACACGATGGTAAGTATTTTCAGGGTAGCGGTAATAGAAAATTTTTTGGCAATTTAGAAAAAACCCTGAAAAATGGGTGTTTTTGAAAAAGTCAATATGGCGGATGGCGCGCAAGCGCGTCGTCACGCAGTCAGGATGTGAAGAACAATGCACCAGGCTATTGAGAATTTAAATCACGCGAATCGGTTAAGCCGATCGCGAGTTATGCAAATTTGAAATTTAACAATGTATGAAAAAACTGAAATTTCGCTAAAAACTGAAAAATTCGCGCAAGATCGCTCCAAAAAGTGCACAGCACACTCGGGTAAAATTAAACACGCAGGAAAAACAAAAAAGTCCGATCAAAATATCAATATTTTCAGTCGAGATATAGTTAGTTTTAAAAATGTCGAGGTTGACCAGGTAGCCTCGGTCGATAGGTATTCTATAGAAATATGTTTTAATTTGAAATTTTTCGCTTTTCAGGTGCCGGATCACGGCGTGCGACACGTCGTTGGATGCGGCTTGCGACGCTGGACACGATGGTAAGTATTTTCAGGGTAGCGGTAATAGAAAATTTTTTGGCAATTTAGAAAAAACCCTGAAAAATGGGTGTTTTTGAAAAAGTCAATATGGCGGATGGCGCGCAAGCGCGTCGTCACGCAGTCAGGATGTGAAGAACAATGCACCAGGCTATTGAGAATTTAAATCACGCGAATCGGTTAAGCCGATCGCGAGTTATGCAAATTTGAAATTTAACAATGTATGAAAAAACTGAAATTTCGCTAAAAACTGAAAAATTCGCGCAAGATCGCTCCAAAAAGTGCACAGCACACTCGGGTAAAATTAAACACGCAGGAAAAACAAAAAAGTCCGATCAAAATATCAATATTTTCAGTCGAGATATAGTTAGTTTTAAAAATGTCGAGGTTGACCAGGTAGCCTCGGTCGATAGGTATTCTATAGAAATATGTTTTAATTTGAAATTTTTCGCTTTTCAGGTGCCGGATCACGGCGTGCGACACGTCGTTGGATGCGGCTTGCGACGCTGGACACGATGGTAAGTATTTTCAGGGTAGCGGTAATAGAAAATTTTTTGGCAATTTAGAAAAAACCCTGAAAAATGGGTGTTTTTGAAAAAGTCAATATGGCGGATGGCGCGCAAGCGCGTCGTCACGCAGTCAGGATGTGAAGAACAATGCACCAGGCTATTGAGAATTTAAATCACGCGAATCGGTTAAGCCGATCGCGAGTTATGCAAATTTGAAATTTAACAATGTATGAAAAAACTGAAATTTCGCTAAAAACTGAAAAATTCGCGCAAGATCGCTCCAAAAAGTGCACAGCACACTCGGGTAAAATTAAACACGCAGGAAAAACAAAAAAGTCCGATCAAAATATCAATATTTTCAGTCGAGATATAGTTAGTTTTAAAAATGTCGAGGTTGACCAGGTAGCCTCGGTCGATAGGTATTCTATAGAAATATGTTTTAATTTGAAATTTTTCGCTTTTCAGGTGCCGGATCACGGCGTGCGACACGTCGTTGGATGCGGCTTGCGACGCTGGACACGATGGTAAGTATTTTCAGGGTAGCGGTAATAGAAAATTTTTTGGCAATTTAGAAAAAACCCTGAAAAATGGGTGTTTTTGAAAAAGTCAATATGGCGGATGGCGCGCAAGCGCGTCGTCACGCAGTCAGGATGTGAAGAACAATGCACCAGGCTATTGAGAATTTAAATCACGCGAATCGGTTAAGCCGATCGCGAGTTATGCAAATTTGAAATTTAACAATGTATGAAAAAACTGAAATTTCGCTAAAAACTGAAAAATTCGCGCAAGATCGCTCCAAAAAGTGCACAGCACACTCGGGTAAAATTAAACACGCAGGAAAAACAAAAAAGTCCGATCAAAATATCAATATTTTCAGTCGAGATATAGTTAGTTTTAAAAATGTCGAGGTTGACCAGGTAGCCTCGGTCGATAGGTATTCTATAGAAATATGTTTTAATTTGAAATTTTTCGCTTTTCAGGTGCCGGATCACGGCGTGCGACACGTCGTTGGATGCGGCTTGCGACGCTGGACACGATGGTAAGTATTTTCAGGGTAGCGGTAATAGAAAATTTTTTGGCAATTTAGAAAAAACCCTGAAAAATGGGTGTTTTTGAAAAAGTCAATATGGCGGATGGCGCGCAAGCGCGTCGTCACGCAGTCAGGATGTGAAGAACAATGCACCAGGCTATTGAGAATTTAAATCACGCGAATCGGTTAAGCCGATCGCGAGTTATGCAAATTTGAAATTTAACAATGTATGAAAAAACTGAAATTTCGCTAAAAACTGAAAAATTCGCGCAAGATCGCTCCAAAAAGTGCACAGCACACTCGGGTAAAATTAAACACGCAGGAAAAACAAAAAAGTCCGATCAAAATATCAATATTTTCAGTCGAGATATAGTTAGTTTTAAAAATGTCGAGGTTGACCAGGTAGCCTCGGTCGATAGGTATTCTATAGAAATATGTTTTAATTTGAAATTTTTCGCTTTTCAGGTGCCGGATCACGGCGTGCGACACGTCGTTGGATGCGGCTTGCGACGCTGGACACGATGGTAAGTATTTTCAGGGTAGCGGTAATAGAAAATTTTTTGGCAATTTAGAAAAAACCCTGAAAAATGGGTGTTTTTGAAAAAGTCAATATGGCGGATGGCGCGCAAGCGCGTCGTCACGCAGTCAGGATGTGAAGAACAATGCACCAGGCTATTGAGAATTTAAATCACGCGAATCGGTTAAGCCGATCGCGAGTTATGCAAATTTGAAATTTAACAATGTATGAAAAAACTGAAATTTCGCTAAAAACTGAAAAATTCGCGCAAGATCGCTCCAAAAAGTGCACAGCACACTCGGGTAAAATTAAACACGCAGGAAAAACAAAAAAGTCCGATCAAAATATCAATATTTTCAGTCGAGATATAGTTAGTTTTAAAAATGTCGAGGTTGACCAGGTAGCCTCGGTCGATAGGTATTCTATAGAAATATGTTTTAATTTGAAATTTTTCGCTTTTCAGGTGCCGGATCACGGCGTGCGACACGTCGTTGGATGCGGCTTGCGACGCTGGACACGATGGTAAGTATTTTCAGGGTAGCGGTAATAGAAAATTTTTTGGCAATTTAGAAAAAACCCTGAAAAATGGGTGTTTTTGAAAAAGTCAATATGGCGGATGGCGCGCAAGCGCGTCGTCACGCAGTCAGGATGTGAAGAACAATGCACCAGGCTATTGAGAATTTAAATCACGCGAATCGGTTAAGCCGATCGCGAGTTATGCAAATTTGAAATTTAACAATGTATGAAAAAACTGAAATTTCGCTAAAAACTGAAAAATTCGCGCAAGATCGCTCCAAAAAGTGCACAGCACACTCGGGTAAAATTAAACACGCAGGAAAAACAAAAAAGTCCGATCAAAATATCAATATTTTCAGTCGAGATATAGTTAGTTTTAAAAATGTCGAGGTTGACCAGGTAGCCTCGGTCGATAGGTATTCTATAGAAATATGTTTTAATTTGAAATTTTTCGCTTTTCAGGTGCCGGATCACGGCGTGCGACACGTCGTTGGATGCGGCTTGCGACGCTGGACACGATGGTAAGTATTTTCAGGGTAGCGGTAATAGAAAATTTTTTGGCAATTTAGAAAAAACCCTGAAAAATGGGTGTTTTTGAAAAAGTCAATATGGCGGATGGCGCGCAAGCGCGTCGTCACGCAGTCAGGATGTGAAGAACAATGCACCAGGCTATTGAGAATTTAAATCACGCGAATCGGTTAAGCCGATCGCGAGTTATGCAAATTTGAAATTTAACAATGTATGAAAAAACTGAAATTTCGCTAAAAACTGAAAAATTCGCGCAAGATCGCTCCAAAAAGTGCACAGCACACTCGGGTAAAATTAAACACGCAGGAAAAACAAAAAAGTCCGATCAAAATATCAATATTTTCAGTCGAGATATAGTTAGTTTTAAAAATGTCGAGGTTGACCAGGTAGCCTCGGTCGATAGGTATTCTATAGAAATATGTTTTAATTTGAAATTTTTCGCTTTTCAGGTGCCGGATCACGGCGTGCGACACGTCGTTGGATGCGGCTTGCGACGCTGGACACGATGGTAAGTATTTTCAGGGTAGCGGTAATAGAAAATTTTTTGGCAATTTAGAAAAAACCCTGAAAAATGGGTGTTTTTGAAAAAGTCAATATGGCGGATGGCGCGCAAGCGCGTCGTCACGCAGTCAGGATGTGAAGAACAATGCACCAGGCTATTGAGAATTTAAATCACGCGAATCGGTTAAGCCGATCGCGAGTTATGCAAATTTGAAATTTAACAATGTATGAAAAAACTGAAATTTCGCTAAAAACTGAAAAATTCGCGCAAGATCGCTCCAAAAAGTGCACAGCACACTCGGGTAAAATTAAACACGCAGGAAAAACAAAAAAGTCCGATCAAAATATCAATATTTTCAGTCGAGATATAGTTAGTTTTAAAAATGTCGAGGTTGACCAGGTAGCCTCGGTCGATAGGTATTCTATAGAAATATGTTTTAATTTGAAATTTTTCGCTTTTCAGGTGCCGGATCACGGCGTGCGACACGTCGTTGGATGCGGCTTGCGACGCTGGACACGATGGTAAGTATTTTCAGGGTAGCGGTAATAGAAAATTTTTTGGCAATTTAGAAAAAACCCTGAAAAATGGGTGTTTTTGAAAAAGTCAATATGGCGGATGGCGCGCAAGCGCGTCGTCACGCAGTCAGGATGTGAAGAACAATGCACCAGGCTATTGAGAATTTAAATCACGCGAATCGGTTAAGCCGATCGCGAGTTATGCAAATTTGAAATTTAACAATGTATGAAAAAACTGAAATTTCGCTAAAAACTGAAAAATTCGCGCAAGATCGCTCCAAAAAGTGCACAGCACACTCGGGTAAAATTAAACACGCAGGAAAAACAAAAAAGTCCGATCAAAATATCAATATTTTCAGTCGAGATATAGTTAGTTTTAAAAATGTCGAGGTTGACCAGGTAGCCTCGGTCGATAGGTATTCTATAGAAATATGTTTTAATTTGAAATTTTTCGCTTTTCAGGTGCCGGATCACGGCGTGCGACACGTCGTTGGATGCGGCTTGCGACGCTGGACACGATGGTAAGTATTTTCAGGGTAGCGGTAATAGAAAATTTTTTGGCAATTTAGAAAAAACCCTGAAAAATGGGTGTTTTTGAAAAAGTCAATATGGCGGATGGCGCGCAAGCGCGTCGTCACGCAGTCAGGATGTGAAGAACAATGCACCAGGCTATTGAGAATTTAAATCACGCGAATCGGTTAAGCCGATCGCGAGTTATGCAAATTTGAAATTTAACAATGTATGAAAAAACTGAAATTTCGCTAAAAACTGAAAAATTCGCGCAAGATCGCTCCAAAAAGTGCACAGCACACTCGGGTAAAATTAAACACGCAGGAAAAACAAAAAAGTCCGATCAAAATATCAATATTTTCAGTCGAGATATAGTTAGTTTTAAAAATGTCGAGGTTGACCAGGTAGCCTCGGTCGATAGGTATTCTATAGAAATATGTTTTAATTTGAAATTTTTCGCTTTTCAGGTGCCGGATCACGGCGTGCGACACGTCGTTGGATGCGGCTTGCGACGCTGGACACGATGGTAAGTATTTTCAGGGTAGCGGTAATAGAAAATTTTTTGGCAATTTAGAAAAAACCCTGAAAAATGGGTGTTTTTGAAAAAGTCAATATGGCGGATGGCGCGCAAGCGCGTCGTCACGCAGTCAGGATGTGAAGAACAATGCACCAGGCTATTGAGAATTTAAATCACGCGAATCGGTTAAGCCGATCGCGAGTTATGCAAATTTGAAATTTAACAATGTATGAAAAAACTGAAATTTCGCTAAAAACTGAAAAATTCGCGCAAGATCGCTCCAAAAAGTGCACAGCACACTCGGGTAAAATTAAACACGCAGGAAAAACAAAAAAGTCCGATCAAAATATCAATATTTTCAGTCGAGATATAGTTGGGTTAGGTTAGGTTAGGTTAGGTTAGGTTAGGTTAGGTTGGGCCTGGCCCACAATGTTGATCTGAGTGTTATTGATCTACGTTCTTGCGATACGTCCCCGTCGTCAGGCCTGGGCCCTAGTTCGTGCGCGGTCACGCAGTGGCGAACTAGGTGGCAGAACTCGCAAGGGCGAAATTGTGGGCGAATTTGAGTGCGAATCGAGTATTTTATTGGCGTTGGCCCTAGTTCGTGCGCGGTCACGCAGTGGCGACTAGGAGCAAATTTATTGAGTGCGATTTTGTGAGCACAATGGACGACTCTCAGGAGTTGTTTGTTCGACCAAGAGATCCTGGACGAGAGGAGGAGGATCTCGAAGTCACCCCAACTACGAGCATCGGCGGCAACGCTGGTGCACGTTTTAGCTTTACGGCTTCAAGCCGTGCCACTTCGGTGGCATCTCAGGGTGGTTCCCGATTTTTCAGAGAAAGTGACATGTCTGACTCAGATGCGTCTACACTCACTGATGCGTCGGCAACCAGCGAATGTGCCAAATATTTGCGCAAACGCAAGCAGGACGGGCAAGGAGGATCGCTATCCGACACCCCATCAAAGAAGTCAGCCAAGAAGGCTGCGGCTCCAAAGCGTGGACGAAAGCCCACCACAGGGCATTACGTCGGCCTATCAGAGGCTCAAAAAGAGTTCAATAGGCTCAAGAAAGAAGGACTCCAGTTGGAGTTAGAGGAAAGGGTGGCTGAAAAAGAACGCCAGACCCGCCTTGCTCGTGCCAAGCACGGATATGGAGTGTCTCTTTCCAACTTTGAGGACAAGACAGTGGACGAGCTCTTAGTGATGGTAGAGGAGGACACGGCGGAGATTATTGAAATCGCTGCCAAGTCCTCCAACCTCAAAGGCACCTTCCAAAAGAGCTTGAAAACTAGAGCTTGCTCCCTCAAAGCGATCATGGAGGAACTCTCGAGGCGCTCCGTCTCAGAAGAGACGCAAAGGCTGCAGGCGACCAATGTTCGTTTGCAGGCAGAGATGACGAGCATGAGGCGGCAGTTGGAGGAAATACAGGCGAAACTTGCCATAGATCCGGTTGCGCAGACTGCCTCTTCCTTCCCAGCTGCCTCAGCTGCTCCGGCAGCTGCGATTGTGACGGTAACTCAAGAGTTGAAGGCCTCTCAGGCCTCTCAGCCGCCCCTGCCTGTTGACTTTGAGTCTCTCATACGCAGGGTCGTTATGGAGGAAAGGGCCTTTACTCGGTCATGCCTGGCAGGCATCGAAGACCGCCTCTTGCCGGAAAAAAGGATACGTCCTCCACTCGCTGCAGACCAAAAGAGGCTGGCTCAGAGTGGTCTTGTGGCCGATTCGTCGTCTGCCTCCAAACGAATTCTGGACCCGGTCACGGATTCGATGGAGGGCATTGAGACCGAAACTGTTTTGCTTCCCAAACCTAAGCCCACCAAGGGTAAGGGTAAGGGGAAGAAAACCAAGGCTGTAGAGACCCCGTCACGTGTAGCTGAACCTAAGCCAAATCCTGGGGCGTCAAAGGCAGTTAGGTCCGCGGAGACGGTTCCGCCGACTTCTGAGCCGCAACCTGGCCCATCCAAGCCCTTGAGGTATGTTGCCCCGGCACCCTCACAGGCACAGGCATCTGTAGAAGATGTGTTGCTCCCCTCCACCACTGCAGCCAACGATGGCTGGACTCGGGTAGGAAAGAAGGGGAAGAAGAAAAAGAATAAGAAGGCAGTCCCTTCTTCAGACCCCAAACCGTCGACATCGACTGGGAAGGGGAAGAAAGTTGGCGGAAAAACTTCTGCCACCCCGGCCCAAAAAGCAAAGCTGGCGCCCCCTAAAACCGCGGCAGTCGTGGTTACCATCTCACCCGAGGCTGCGAAACGGGGGGTCACATACGAGGCGGTGCTCATTAAAGCGCGCGAGACGGTTAAGCCCGCCGAAATGGGCATTCAATCCGTTACCTGTCGCCAAACTCAGACGGGGGCTCGAATCTTCGAGTTCCCTGGAGCGGAGCGTGACACTCATGCCGACTCATTTGCGGCAAAACTAAAGGAGGCTGTGTCAGACTTGGCCAATGTCACCAGGCCGACAAAACTGTCTTCCATAGAGGTCTGCAGTTTGGAGGATTCTGTCACCAAGAGCGACGTGGTGGCAGCAATCGCTTCGATTGGCGGTTGCTCTGCGGAGCTAATAAAGGCAAGTGATGTCCGACGTGGTCGTGGAGGACTGGGCACTGTACGCCTTCAGTGTCCTGTGCTTGCCGCCGGAACCGTCCTAAACAAGGGGCGGCTAATGATTGGCCTCAGCTCGTGCGTAGTCCGAGCACTTGAACAGCAGCCTTTGCGCTGCTTCCGGTGCTACGCCACCGGACACACGCGGGCTATGTGTCCGTCGGATGTAGACAGGGCCGAGCTTTGTCTCCGCTGCGGGCAATCCGGCCACAAGGCCGCCTCCTGCACCGAAAAGAAGGCAAAGTGCGCTATCTGTGCGGCCAGTGGAAGGCCTGCAGATCACGTCATGGGAGGGAAAAGGTGTAATCCCCCCGCAAAGAAGGGCAGAATGCAGGCTTTGACCCGGCCTGCCACTGCAACCGTTCAGGCTTGCCCGAACAATGAAGGAACCGGTGCAATGTCAGAATAAATGCCGCCTACAGCACAACGCACTATGATCCAGGGCAACCTGAATCACTGCAGAGCGGCTCAGGATCTGTTAATACAGACTCTGGCAGAGTGGTCGGCTGGAGTAGCCGTTGTAGCCGAGCCGTACTCGGTGCCTCCCAACTGGGTGGGTGACCGGGACGGCTTGGTGGCAATCATCCCGCGGTCTTCCTCGGACTCCCCTCCCCTCTCAGTTATCGAGAGAGGACATGGATACGTGGCCGCCGCGTGGGGAGATATAGCCCTCGTGGGCGTTTACTTCTCCCCTAACCGCCCTCTGTCAGAGTTTGAGGGCTTTCTGTGGGAGCTAGGGGCCGTGGTAGGACGCGCCGTCTCGGGATTCAGGTGGGCTTTAGTCCTGGGAGACCTGAATGCCAAGTCGAGAGCTTGGGGTAATCCCGCCACCGACCCCAGAGGACGGGCTCTGGAGCTTTGGGCCACGTCGGCTGGCCTGTCCCTCCTTAACAGAGGGGCAACTCACACGTGTTTGCACCGGCAGGGAGGGTCAGTGGTGGACGTCACGTTCGCCACCCCTGCACTCGCTGCACACGTGTCCAAATGGCAGGTCGATATGGTGGAGAACCTCTCCAATCATAGATACATCCGGATCGAGCTCTCCACCCTTCACCCACAGAGAGCGGCTCGCTCAGGCCAGTCACCGTTTCCCAGATGGGCCCTTACCCGTTTGGACCGGGATATGGCCTGTGAGGCGGCATTCGTGCAAGATTGGTTTGGTGCTCCCACCAGTTCCAATGTAGACGTGGCAGCTGTTCAGCTGCAAGAAGCTATGACCGAGGTGTGCAACGCAAGCATGCCTCGATCCTGCCGGCCTCCCCCTCGTCGGGCCGTTTATTGGTGGTCGGTAGAAATCGCAGACCTTCGCGCAGCTTGTGTAGCGGCCCGGAGGGAATACACGCGGAGCCGCCGCCGCCGCCGCAGAGACGAACAAAACGAGGACCGCTTATATGCCTCTTATCAAGAGGCAAAGCGCGTCCTCAAAGCGGCGATAGCGGCGGCGAAAGACAGGGCCAGAGAGGAGATGCTTGAGGGTCTCAACAACGATCCGTGGGGGAGACCGTACAAGGCGGCGCGCAACAAACTGCGCCCCATTGGTCCCCCACTAACAGAGACTCTTGAGCCCAGCCTTTTAGAGGAGGTGGTGCGGGCTTTGTTCCCAGACCGCGCCGAATTCATCACCCCTCCAGGAATGAATCCCCCGGCTGGAATTGTTCCTCCGACTGACGGGTTCGACCCAGTTTCAGTCGAGGAGATCAGAGGAGCGGCATTGCACCTCCGTCTGAAAAAGACGGCGCCGGGCCTCGACGGTGTACCGGCGAAAGTGCTAGCGATCGTCGTAAGATTTATGGAGGACAGATTTCGGGACCTCTTTGATCGCTGCTTTGAGACTGGGAAGTTCCCGAAATCCTGGAAGGAGGGACTGCTGTGCCTGCTGCGCAAAGAGGGACGACCAGCTAATGCACCGTCAGGGTATCGACCGATAGTGCTCCTAATAGAGGCGGGGAAGTTTTTCGAAGGGATCATAGCTTCCCGTCTGAAGGAGCACTTATCTTCGACCGGCCCAGATTTGTCCGACAAACAGTTTGGTTTCCGGGAAGGCCGGTCCACAATTGATGCCCTGAAGGTGCTTAAAAGCGTCACCCAGGAGGCTGCAGAGAGGGGAGAGGGAGTGTTGGCTGTATCTTTTGATATAGCCAACGCCTTTAATTCTATACCTCACTCTGCAATTTTAGAGGCCCTCCGCTATCATGGGGTACCTCTTTACTTGCAAACCTTGTTGGCCGACTATCTTAAGGACCGTGAGGTCGTTTTCATTAATAGAGACGGTAACTTGGGTCGTAGAAGGGCTGAGACCGGTGTTCCACAGGGGTCGGTACTTGGGCCACTCCTGTGGAATATCGGGTATGATTGGTTACTCCGAGGTGCACTTCTGCCAGGCATGAGTGTAATCTGTTACGCGGACGACACTCTTGTCACCGCTCGAGGGAAAACCTTCGAAGCGGCGGCGCGGCTGGCCTCGGCGGGTGGGAGCTTAGTCGCAGAGAGAATCCGTCGCCTGGGTCTGCGGGTGGCGCTAGAGAAGACAGAGGCCCTCTTCTTTCCTGGGCCCCGGCAGCGTACCCCTCCAGACCCTCACATCATCGTCGGCGGCGTGCGGGTGGAAGTGAAGACCCAGATGAAATATCTGGGCCTTACGTTAGACGGGAAATGGCGTTTCGGAGCGCACTTCAGCGCCCTGTCAGCGCGTCTTATCAAGGCGGCTGGGTCTTTCAGCTGGCTCCTTCCAAATATGGGAGGACCAAAAACCAGATGCCGGCGCCTTTATGCCGGAATCTTAAAGAGCATGGCTCTCTATGGTGCGCCAATATGGGTGGACGCAGTTGCTAGGAGAGAGAATGCGGCTCTTCTCCGCAGGCCCCAACGGGTCATAGCAGGGCGAGTGGCGAGAGCCTATTGCACTGTAGGGCACTCTGCCGCTTGCGCTCTTGCCGGCACTCCTCCCTGGGAGCTGGAAGCTGGCATTTTGGCTGCCGTTTATGAATGGACGGCAGCACAGAAAGCACAGGGCTGGCGGCCGGCACCAGACGAGATTGGCACAAAAAGATTGGAAGAAAGGGCAGCCATGTTCCGGGTATGGACAGACGAAATGGCTCGCGCGCAATATGGACGCCGCACTCTGGACGCTATCGGTCCAGTGGTGGACCAATGGGTCGAACGTCCGCACGGTTTTCTCACCTACCGTTTGGTGCAGGTGCTATCAGGGCATGGATGCTTCGGATCGTACCTGCACCGAATCGGGAGGGAGGAAACCGCGTCGTGCCACCACTGTGGAGCGGCGGAGGACACGGCGCAGCATACCCTCGCAGTTTGTCAAAACTGGGAGGAACAGCGTCGTGTGCTTTGTGCGCTCGTTGGCCAGGACCTTTCACTGCCAAGCGTGGTCAATGCCATGCTTGATAGTGAAGGAGCCTGGAAGGCGGTAGCTTCCTTCTGTGAAGAAGTTATCTCACAGAAGGAGTCCGCGGAGCGTGAGCGAGAGGATGACCCATTCGCACCATCGCTCCGCAGACGTAGAAGAGGGATGAGAAGGCAGATGTATGATCGCCATCTTCTCATCCCTGGTGGTGGTCAGCAGGCCGGAGGCGCGGGGGCGCCGCCGCCTGCATTGCACAGGCCACTACCTTTGATGGGTGGGAATAACTCGGTGTTCCCGGTTATTTCCACCAGCCCCCCTAATCAGAGGGGGCATGCCGGGCCCGGCCTTATGTAGGCGGGTAGGTCGCCGGTGGTGATGTGGAAGATTAAGGCTCGTCCGGACACCCATGTCACCGCCACTCAGGCGATGCAGGAACACCGCGGGGTTTAGTGGGTATACCCCGTCCTTATCAGGACGGAGCCGTGCCCTTTTCAGGGCGCCGGGAGTCCCACACACGCCTTCCGCCTCCCCCAACGGAAGGTAAGGTGCGTAACGCATTCCCCGCGTCAAAAAAAAAAAAAAAAAAAAAAAAAAGGTTAGGTTAGGTTAGGTTAGGTTAGGTTAGGTTAGGTTAGGTTAGGTTAGGTTAGGTTAGGTTAGGTTAGGTTAGGTTAGGTTTTTTTTTTTTTTTTTTTTTTTTTTTTTTTTTTAATACTTATTTCCTCCAACGTAATCGGAGACTGTTTCCACCATTTCATTTATATTTGAAAGCTGATTTTTAATTTAAAATGTATTTTATTTATATTATAACCCATATTTCTTTTTCACAGCTAATTTGCTTACTTATACTACTTGCTTCTTATATCGTTATCTTTATTTTATGCTTTACATTAATATACTTTAATATATTATGAAAACATAATTTATTTACTATTTATTCCTTTTTATTACGTCATTACATATTTTAAGACAGTATTCCAGTAGTGTTTCTCTGTTTTTACTGAGCATGATGTTATGTAGGCTACTAATTTCTAATTTTTGATTTATTTTATTTTCCAGATCGAACCGTTGAGCTGCGTAAACCGGACAATCTATCAAGATGTGAGGAACCGTTTCGCTTACTGCAGGGTCGCAAATGCACGATGGGTTCTCTTTGCACTTGAAACGATGCAAGTACTCTGAGAACCCACCGTGTCCCGTCATTATTTGCGTTTGAACATTGGTTGTCTCCATTTTTCTTACTATTCCGTAAGCCACCCTAGCATCAGGGAAGAAAATCTTGGTAACAGATGCCGTCTTTCCTTCTGTGTATCTTTGGTTCCATTCGTCAAGCGTTGCCATACGGATGCATCGCTTGACGTATGAAACCGGACACTGATCATAGTCCAGTGTGCGTTTTGAGCTCGTGGCGGCCAGTTTTGCTAACTCATCAGCTCTCTCGTTGCCCTCAAATCCAGCATGAGCTTTTATCCAAAACAAAGTGACTACTTTGTTTTGGAGAGATGCAGTCTTTATGTTTTCTCTAGCTCTCAATGCCAAGGGATGAAGGCAACTGTGATTTTTGAGAGTTAAGAGGGCCGCCATCGAGTCGCTATACACACCAAACGATGACGCTCTGCTCTTCAAGATCTCCTCGGTCGCTCTGCTTATAGCCAGGAGCTCGGCTTGATAAACCGTGCAGTATCTCGACAGAGCAAGCTTGAGGGTTTTGGTTTCGGTTTCGCCGTTCCAAATGGATATCGCGGCCCCAACTTTACCCTCAATCTTGCTCCCGTCGGTAAAAATACGAACGTCAAATTCGCTGTGAGCATTCAGTTGCTCTTGGTTTACCAAGTTTACGAACTCCAGGTCAATGCGTTCCGCCGGATGTGGGGCTTCTAGTGCAGAGGCCATTTGTTCCACCTCTCGGTCCTTCAGCTCATGTATCGGCACCCCCCTCTTTGCTTCATACAGCGAAGCCGCTTCTCGGATTCGAAGATCGAGAGGGAGTATCCCTGCCAATACAAGAGCCGAGTTCAAAGATACGGTGCGATATGCTTTGCACACTCTCTGCACGATCCCACGTTGTACATTTTCCAGCTGGCGTATGATTCCGAGTTTGTTTGCAGCTGATGCCCATACGCTGGCAGCATAGAGAATAATTGGCTCGACTGTCGCTACATAAATAATCCTCACAACCTCTGGATGGAGACCCCAACTAGTCCTTGCTGCTCTCGAAAGCTGTTTGTGGATTCCGATAGCTTTCCGACAAACGTAAGAGACGTGCGAGTTAAACGTTAGCTTTTCGTCTATAATGATGCCAAGCATTTTGATTTCTTTGGACATCGCTATGTTTACCCCACCCATGCTCAGGCGAGGGGTGTCATACTTAAGCTTCCGGGTTATTACCATGGCACTGGTTTTTTGCGGAGCAAATCTTAGCTTATTCTGAACACCCCACGCCCGAACATGTTCGAGAGCAGCGTTAGTCTGTCTCTGTACATCCAGTCCTGTTTCGCCATCAAAAACTAGTACGACGTCGTCAGCGAAGGCTTGGCAATACTCGTTTCTTATTGTAAGGCTTTTTAATAGGGGGTCTAGAAGGAGATTCCAGAGGACCGGACCTCCAATGGATCCCTGGACACAGCCTTTGCTTGTGCTCTTTTTGTGTTCTTCTCCGGCGTACCTCACTCCAACAGTTCTATTGTCTAGATAGCTGTCTATGACCCTTCTCAAGTTTAACGGGCACTTTTCCTCAGCCAGACGGACCCTTATAGCTGGCCACCATGCACTGTCGAAGGCTCCCTCTATATCCAAGGATACTAGTGTTACTATCCTTTTTTGATCTAGTTTGCAACGTATGTGATTTATTAGGGTATAGAGGGAGTCTTCGGTGCTTTTTTGGGGCATGAATCCGTACTGGCGAGTACTCATTCTTGGCAGCAGATGGAACTTGAGCCGGGCCACCAGCATCTTTTCAAAAATTTTTCCTAAAATCGGCAACAGCCCGATGGGTCTGTATGCTTTGGGAGAGGTGTAATCTCCCTTGCCTGGTTTTCTCAGTACTACGACTGTTGCCTCTTTCCAAGCATCGGGGAAGTAATGGTACGCGAGGCATTTGTTTAATAGCGTCAAGAACACTTTTGGATTGCACTCAATTGCTTCGCAGCAAATGTCGGAGGTCAAACCGTCGGACCCAGGGGCTTTTTTGGGGTTGAAGGACGCACATGCTTGTCTTAGCTCTGCCAGCGTAAATAGTGGGTCGCAAGAGTCACTTTGCTCCTCTTTATTCACTCTATTGGCTTTTGCTCTGGTTTGTTGATGGGAAGTGTCATCGTTTTCCGAGAGGTCCTCCGGATAGAAAGTTTCCGCAAGTAATTTTGCGGAACCTTTTGCGTCTAACACTTCACCATCTTTTTCCAGAAGCAGATCCTCTTCCCTGAGCGTGGTCCTTCCGATAACTCTGTATATACCTTCCCAGACCCCTTCACGATCTTGTTTGCCACAAAACTCCTTCCAGCTCTCGATTTGAGCTTTTGCTGCCTCTGACTCATATTCTTCTTTTTGTTTCTGGTACTCTTCAACGACTTTCGATCTACGGGCTTGAGTGGCGCACCTTATCCTGCGTTTCCTGGTAGCGACGGCCTTTTTCATCTCGGCGAGTTTCTCGGACCACCACGGAATGGTAAGTTCTTCTTTGGCTTTTTTGGTAGGTACAGAATGTAAACATGCATCTTTTATTGCTTTTGTGTAGATGTTAAGCGCTTTTTCAATTTGGTCTCTAGAGTTGATCTTATGTAGCTCAGTTGTGGTAAGTTGGTTTTCTGACATCAACTGTTTGAACTTCTCACGAAACTCAGTCCAGTTGGCTTTCTTCGTGTTATACATTCTGGTTGTTCTACTTATTTTTATACCTTTAGATTTTTGTAGCCGTAAATTGAAGACAATTCCGTTGTGGTCCGAGCTCGTAAGACTTTCGTCCACTCTCCAATCCTCTACCAGGTCCAACAGGTTTGTCGAGCAGGCTGTTACATCGACATAGCTTTTGAATCGTTGTCCGCCTCTTATAGTATCGAAAGTCGGAATTTCCCCTCTGTTCAATATGTTCAGGTTCAGTTCTTCGATAGCGTCAGCTGTTTCTTCCCCTCTATGATCGATTATTGGACTACTCCACCACGGGTTCTTCGCGTTCGTGTCGCCTCCAACAATCCATTTGCCCGTTCCAACGACCTTCTCAATTTCCTTCAGTTGACACAGATAGGGTTCAATGGGCTGATCACCTTCAAAGTAAAAGGACACAAGTGTGATCTCCCAAGCACTGGTTTCGATCCCTACCACAGTGATGTTGTTTGTGGTAAGTTTAGGGTACTGTTTAACATTCAAGTCTTTGTCAAAGACTGCGATTGCAGCTTTAACAGTCCCATTTTCTCCGCCAGTGGCTTGGAAGATCCGTACACCTCTTTGAGTCCCCATAGATTTTTTCCTGCCCACGTATGGCTCCTGGAGGAGTGCCACTGCTACTCCACGCTTTTCTGCTTCAATCAAAAGCTCTTGAGTTGCCAGTTTCTTGCGCTGTAAGTTAGCCTGTATCACTTTGTAGGGAATTTGTTTACCTTGGCAGCCCTTAGCAATACGCCACAGTTGATCGAGCTATCTCATCCCACCTTCTGCGCGTGGGGCAGTCAAAGCTAAAGGCATTGTGGTCAGTGTGGTCGAGTTTTGCCCTGGTGCAGTTCTTACAGCTAGGTGGTACACTTGAAAGCCAGTCGGCGCATTCCGCTCGCATATGGGGGCCGCCGCAATGGCTGCACAGGTCCGCAGGTTCTTTACAGAACCGCTTTCCGTGTCCAAATCCCAGGCAGCGAGTACATTGGACTAACGGCGATTGGTCCTCCACTTTCACACGTTGAAGATCCACATGCAAGCTCCCGAGGTCTATCGCTCTGCGCCATATGGCAGGCGAGACAGCTATTACGACGTGACCAGTGTGAGGGTTTCTGGCTGTTTTCCTATATTTGATCTCAATTCGGTTTTCCTCATCGTCGAGGTCATGAAAAACACCGCGGTTTTGGTTCCTCAAAGCCCTGAGGACATCCTCGTCTGTGTTTACCAACAGAACATTCTTAAGGATCAGAAGCGGGTCTTTGTTTTTCATTTCCTCGACGTTGAGGTTAACCCCTTCCTTTCCGAGTCTTTCCTTCATCTTGTTTCTCTCCTCCTTACTGCTGAATCCCATGATGACTTTCCGGTCCTTTGCCTTTCTCACTCTCTCAACCCTTATCCAGCCCTCTTTAGCGTCAGCCACTTTCCGAACCCTGTCTAAAACATCTTCTCCAGTATGCGTGACGTCGCTGGAAGTAACCACCACTGAGTGTACCGTACTTCTTAAGGGAATTTTGTTTCTCTGGGTTGCTGTCACACTTGCATAAGTGTTGGATGTTTGTTCTACGGTCTCTTTTTGTTTTTCTATGGTCTCCTTCAAATCTTGGATCTTTTTGTTATTCTCTAACAAGAGTTTCGAGTGCTCGTCGATCTTTGTGAGAATAAGATTTGTGTCCGTTTGTACCAGGAAAGTTGAGTCAGTGGGATTTGTCTCAAGATCAGTCCCATTTGCAGCGATTCTTGTGTCTTTTGTCCTTTTCGATCTTAACTCCAGTTCAGCTTCCTTCACAAGATTGTACAACCTATCTACTGCTTCGGTTATGCTATTTTTTATTTCAGTTTTGATATTGCGAGAGCTACTCAAATTAAGTTTTGCTTTATTCAAGCAAGCTCTCGCTTCAGCTGTCCGATCCATAGATTTGGATTTAACTGGGGGAGTAACTGTGGATGATCGACAAGAGGGTCCGGTTCCACTGTCCTGAGAAAGTGTCGGTCTGGACTTACTATTCGCAGTACCTGCCTGCGTCGTCATATTCGTTAAACAGGGAGTGGGATCGGTGCTAGCCAATTCCCACTCGCCTATGCTGCGCCTCACACTGGGGGGCGCCGTTTCAGGACTCAAAGGCGATTTGGTGGCATTGGTTGCTTTGGGGGTACGCATACCGAACATGTTGGAGTATCGTCAATATAGCACCTAACTGTCAAAAAAGACAATTTGAGCGCGTCAAAGTAAATAAAATGTAAAAAGTTGCAATAATATGTATAAAGAACTCTAGGTCGAGTCAAGTATGGTCCTAATGACCTATACCGGGGTTCAATATATAAAGGACTCAAAAAAGTCCTAAAAACAAAAATAAAAGGAAATAAAAAATTTCGAAAATTGTCAGAGTTGATATCCCAACGCCTCAAAAGGGTGGGTTGGGCGGGGAAATTTTTTGCTTTTCAGGTGCCGGATCACGGCGTGCGACACGTCGTTGGATGCGGCTTGCGACGCTGGACACGATGGTAAGTATTTTCAGGGTAGCGGTAATAGAAAAATTTTTGGCAATTTAGAAAAAACCCTGAAAAATGGGTGTTTTTGAAAAAGTCAATATGGCGGATGGCGCGCAAGCGCGTCGTCACGCAGTCAGGATGTGAAGAACAATAAACCAGGCTATTGAGAATTTAAATCACGCGAATCGGTTAAGCCGATCGCGAGTTATGCAAATTTGAAATTTAACAATGTATGAAAAAACTGAAATTTCGCTAAAAACTGAAAAATTCGCGCAAGATCGCTCCAAAAAGTGCACAGCACACTCGGGTAAAATTAAACACGCAGGAAAAACAAAAAAGTCCGATCAAAATATCAATATTTTCAGTCGAGATATAGTTGGGTTAGGTTAGGTTAGGTTAGGTTAGGTTAGGTTAGGTTAGGTTAGGTTAGGTTAGGTTAGGTTAGGTTAGGTTAGGTTAGGTTAGGTTAGGTTAGGTTAGGTTAGGTTAGGTTAGGTTAGGTTAGGTTAGGTTAGGTTAGGTTAGGTTAGGTTAGGTTAGGTTAGGTTAGGTTAGGTTAGGTTAGGTTAGGTTAGGTTAGGTTAGGTTAGGTTAGGTTAGGTTAGGTTAGGTTAGGTTAGGTTAGGTTAGGTTAGGTTAGGTTAGGTTAGGTTAGGTTAGGTTAGGTTAGGTTAGGTTAGGTTAGGTTAGGTTAGGTTAGGTTAGGTTAGGTTAGGTTAGGTTAGGTTAGGTTAGGTTAGGTTAGGTTAGGTTAGGTTAGGTTTTTTTTTTTTTTTTTTTTTTTTTATATGTAGTACCTCATTTGTTTCTTCACCACAGGGCGAAGACATTATTTTCAGTACTTAGATTCAACAACAACATATTTCTTTTACTCTGGGTATGGGGGTGGAGGGCTCCGGTCTTTATCGGGAGCCCTGCCGATTTTCGCTGTGCAGTATATATACGCCAAAACTATGCATGTTTTTACGCCAGATCAGCAGGGAATTTACGCAAAAGCTTTTACAGATTTAATAATGTAATTAATTGTATAATTATGTACAAGGAGCTTAAACTATAGTATGGCAAGGAATATCCATTTGCTCTTTCCATTTTTTTTTTCTTTCTTTATTTATTTTTTTTTCTTTTCATATTTTATATTTTTCATAATTTTTTTTTTTTTTTTTTTTTTTTTTTTTTTTGTCCTCTTTTTTTTTTTTTTTTTCTTTTTCATTCCAGGCCTTACAATCATTACCTAACATTAAATTATATATTACTGTATAAAAGTACTCCTTTGTACCTACATTAAGTATTTCCCAGAAATACAGTGTAAGTACTTTCTTAAGCTTATTTTAATATTACTTATTCTATTGTCGTTTTATTCCTGTCTATTACTATATTTGCTATTTCTAAACAATAATCTATGAATTTTGCTCTGTATTCCTTCTTACTCATTAGAAAACTCAGTGATTGTTTATTGATTGTACAATTTAACTCATTTTCCAGATCTATTCTTTTGTTTTCAGTTTGAGGACATTCCGTGAGGACATGGATTGTGGTTTCTTCCACTTCTGGGTCGCATATACATTGAGGGTCGTCTTTGCACTTGAATTTAAAGAGATACGCCGAGAATCCTCCATGGCCTGTTAGGATTTGGGTTAGTTTGGGGTTGACTTTTATCTTACGGGTTATCTGATATGCCTCTTCGGCGCTGGGAAAGAATAATTTGGTTGTCGATGCGGTGTTTTCTGTTTTATACCTTTCATCCCACGCCCTAACCGTTCCCTGTCTGAGCGCTCGCTTTATATAAGAGAGGGGGCATTTGGCATAGCTGTACCTCGACTTCCATTTTAGTGCGGCCTCCTTGGCTAGCACATCCGCCCTTTCGTTTCCGTCGATCCCAATATGTGCACGGATCCAGAAGAACCGCATGCTCTTTCCCTGCTCTCTTAGGGCTCTCAAGTTTTTCCTAATGCCAACCGCCAATGGATGGAAATTGTCATCGTCTTTCAGCAGCTCCAGGGAAGATCTCGAGTCACTGAAGAGACTGAATTTTTCGTCTTTTGCCATCAACGCCATGTGTGTCGCCTCTTTTATGGCGAAGAGCTCCGCCTGAAAGACCGAGCAGTATGATTCTAAGCCAAATTTCTTCGCTTTGATCTCCCGGTCATCCAATCGCCAAGTCAAGGCGGCTCCCGTCCTACCCTCTATTTTGCTTCCGTCGGTAAATATTTGTACGCCTTGTAGGCCGTGGGTTTGTACAGTCTCATGGTTCAATTCTTCCAGACACGTGAAATCAATACCTATTGCATTTGCCGGGTGTTCTGCTTCCAGGAAACTGGCTTTCCTTTCCAGTTCGCGATCTCGGATTATGTCTGGTAGAGATTTCCCACGTTTGGTTTTAAACATTTGAGCAGCCTCTTTGATCCTGAGGTCCAACGGGAGCAGACTTGATATTATTAGGGTTGAGTTAAGTGAAGCCGTCTTGTATGACTTGGCAATTTTCTGGGTAAAACCTCTTTGCATAGCGTTCAGCTGCTTCCTGACCATCCATTTCTCGGTTGCCCCGGACCATACGCTGGACGCATATAGAATGATGGGTTCGATGACGGCCACATATATCGTCCTGATCACCTCGGGGCCCAGACCCCAGTCAACTTTCGCTGCTCTAGCTAATTGTTTGTACAAATTGGTGGATTTTTTGCAAATATATGACACGTGTTGGTTATAGGTCATTTTGTTATCTATAATAAGTCCTAGTATCTTCATTTGGTCCACCAATTCAATCTGTGTGTCACCCATGTGAACGACTGGGTTGTCAAATTTAAGTTTCCTGGTAATAACCATTGCACTGGTCTTATGAGGAGCGAACTTTAACTTATTTGCATTTCCCCAGTCGCTCACCAGTTTCAGAACTTTATTTGCTTGCAGCTGAATTTCCAGGGCAGTATGCCCACTGAAGATCAGGACGATATCGTCCGCAAACGCTTGAGAGTGCACATTTTGGTTGTCTAGGAGATCCAGCAGCGGGTCCAATAGGATATTCCAAAAAGTTGGACCCCCTATCGATCCCTGTACGCAACCTTTTGTGGTGTTTTTTGTGCACTCTTTACCGGCGTATCTTACCCTAACAGTTCTGTCCGCAAAGTAGCTGTCCACCAATCCACGCAAGTTAACCGGGCATCCCTTGTTCATGAGTTCGCATTTGATAGCTGGCCACCAAGCGCTGTCGAAGGCGCCCTCGATGTCTAATGACACGACAAGATTAATTAATTTTTTATCAACATTATCCAAAATGTGGTTTGTCATATCGTATAGGGCGTCCTCCGTACAGCGCTGGGGTACGAATCCATATTGCCTCGGGTTAGATTTTGGCAGAACGTACCATTTCACTCTCCTGATGAACATTCTCTCTAGAATCTTGCCGAAAAGGGGGAGAAGCCCTATGGGTCGGTGCGCCTTTGCGTTGGTATAATCATCCTTCCCCGGCTTCCGCAAAACAATAACCGTAGCTTCCTTCCACGCCTTCGGGAAGTATTCAAGCTCTAGGCACTTGTTCGCAATCGCCAGGAAAAGATTCTCATCCACCATTATGGCTGAAGCGCATATGTCGGCTGTTAGACCGTCAGACCCAGGGGCTTTTTTCGGGTTACTTCTTCTCACAGCACTCCGAAGTTCTTCCAATGTGAAGGGTGGATCACGAATGTCCACATTCGTACATTCCTTCATGCGGCTTGCTTTTTCTCGTATCAATTTATGCTGCTGGCCTTCGTTGAGTTCTGTGTCGTCAGGAAAGAATGTTTGAGCGAGATGTTCTACCGATTCTTGCGGTGTCAGTGCTACTCCGTCCTTGGTCAGGGGCAGATCTCCAAATCGCTTAGCCGTGTTTGCAATTACTCGGTAAATTCCCTCCCAGAGGGTTTCCCTGTCTTGCTTAGTGCAGAACTGCTTCCAACTCTGCGTTTGAGATGATTGGACCTGTTCTTCATATTTGGCCTTTGCATTCAGGTATTCCTCCACCACGCGAGGACGTCTGTTGGGCGCTGCGTTGGATATCCTACGCTTTTTTGTCACCATTTCTCTTTTCAACTCCTCAAGCTGGGCGGTCCACCAGGGAAAGTGATCCGGGCTGCGCTTCTTCTTTTTGGGGATAGACTTTAGGCTAGCTGATGTTATTGCTTGGGTGTATTTCTCAACAAACTCCTCTAACTCTTCAGTATTCTCTATAGCCTGCAAGGATCCCAGATCGACCGAGCATGCTCTGAATGCTTCTTCAACCTCATTCCGAAATTCACTCCATTTCGCCTTTTTAGTGTTGAAGATTCTAGTGCTCGACTCGATACGGGAAGCCTTGGGCTTTTCGAGGTTGAGTTCCATTTTGATGGTATTGTGGTCTGAGCTGGTAATCTTTTTGTCTACCTCCCAATTGCAAACTCGAGCCAGCACCTCCGAGGTGCACACTGTGATATCCACATTACTCTGTAGCACCCTTCCTCCCCTTACTGTGTCAAATGTTGGTTCTGATCCCTCGTTGAGGATGTGCAGATTCAGCTCGTTCAGTGCGCCAATCAGTTCTTCGCCCCTAGAATCCTCGCTTCCGCTTCCCCACCATGTGCTCCAAGCATTCACATCACCGCCTATTAGGATGTGCTTTGTAGGAATTAGCTTGATGATTTTTTTCAGTTGGTTAATATATGGGCCGATCGGGAGAGTGTCTTCGAAGTATACGGATACAACGCCCAGTCTCCATTGGTCGGTTTCCAATATTGCTGCCGCGATGTTTTCCGTGCACCAGGATGGTTCCGTTATTACGTCTACCTCTTTATTATACACTATTATGGCTGCTTTAATTGGCTTTCCTCCCTTCCGACGACTCTGAACGGTCCTGGAGCCAGAATACTCCCTCACTACTCCCGAAGAACCCACATACGGCTCCTGAATTAGTGCGACGCTTGCCTTCAGTTTGTTGGCACCCATCATCAGCTCTTGCGTAGCTAATTTTTTCCTCTGTAGGTTTGCCTGGAGCACAAGGTACCGAAGCAGGTCTGGAGGGGCGTTTCGACTCATTGGGACCACCTTAGCAATACGCGATTGCGGATCGCGCTAAGGCGTCCCATTTCTTCCTTATGGGGCAATCATTACTAAACGCGTTGTGGGTTTTGTTGTCCTTCTTTGCCCTTATGCAGTTCTTGCATGTTGGTGCCTCGCCCACCGCGCGTTCCGGGCAGTCTTTTGCCAGATGCAGTCCCCCGCAGTGACTACATAAGTCCTCGGTCTCCGTGCATCTTTTCCGGCCATGGCCATATGCAAGGCACCGTGTGCATTGTATGACCGGTGACTGGTCCAGCACTTGTACTCTCTGCAAGTCCACATGGATCCTTCCCGCCGCAGTGAGGGCTCTCCAAATCTTTGGTGAGACTTGGAGCACTACGTGGCACTCATGCGGGTTCCTTGCCCTCCTTCGATATTTGGTTGCTACTCTGAACTCTGATTCGGGGATATTTTCCAGGATCTGGCTGTTCTGAGTTCTAATTGCTTTAATAATTTCCTCGTCGGTATTGTAAGACAACAAGTCCTTAACAATTACCAACGGGTCCTTATTTTGCATGGTCTCAGTTTTTAAGCCTTTGTCCTGGATCCTGGTTGCGACCCTCGAGAGCTCATCCTTGTCGAGGCAACCAACTATCACTTTCTGTTCCCTCGCCCTTCTAACCCTATCCACCCGGATTCCCGTTTCCTTCGCGTCAACCGCCGACCTTATCTTGCTGATTATTTCTTCACTGCTGTCATCTTGCTCTGATGAAACAATCAGCGAGTGAATTGGAGCTCTTGGCTTTGTGGTGGTCGCTCCACTAGTTGGTGCTGCCTGCGGGTTGGCGGATGTGACCGGTATCGCTGCGGCTTGGGCGTAGCTAAGGGCTTTTTCTACTTTTGCCTCGATGTTACCTATCCCTTCCTCAGTTCTAAGAGCACTCCGAGAACACTTTCCGAGCTTACTGTTCAAGTCTGCTTGCACATTTTCTAAGCTGGTTTTAATGCTTTTGCCAATGTCGTTTAAAATGATGTTCTTTACTTCCCTGATTTCTCTGAGTATCTCTTGGCTATCGGCATCTTGCACAGGCTCTTTGTCTACGGCTATGACTCGAGCAGGCTTAGCGCGTGCTTCTTTGCCCTCCGATTTGGGAATCAACTGATACATGTCCTGAATACATTGCCATACCGTCTGTTTAATTGTCCTTGAGATGTTACCGGACATGTCAAGCTGAGCCTTTGCCTTTTGCATGAGAGCTCGCCCCTCAGCTTCAGGTGTCCTGGATTTGACGACCGTATTTGATTTGGTTTTTGCCTCTAGCTTGTCTATGCTCTTACGCACCTGGTCTCTTGACTGAGGCGTCGTCAATTTTGGGCTTTCCTCGGCTTGACTAGCGTGCGAGGATGTCGTTGAAGCTGACGAAGTTGTGGAAGTAGAGGGTTGCTGCGCGGCGTTCCCAGGCGTTCTGGCTATCAGGGACATGTTGTCAAGTGTCCTCACGTGTATAAGGCGTGAGCGTCAAAGTGAACTAACTTCCGGTTCAAAAGAGCCGTACAGTCAGAGATAAAAATAAAAATAAATAGAACAATTTATTGTCAACAAAGAGTCAAGAACAATATAGAGCAATACTCAAGATAAAAATAAAAAATAATAACAACTCTGTCAAAGAGTTAGGTCTTAATAACTAAGAATAATGCGTAAAATAACACAATATATTTTTATTTCCTGTCTGCTACTGGTCAAAGTGACCTGATATTAAAAGTAGTGCCTTCAGGTATAAAATCAAATAATGTAGAGCAAGAAAAATATTTTGACTCTATGTAGAGTCAAACAGTCAATGCCGGTGGATAGTCCTCCTCGAGACCTTTTCAGGGACACCAAGCACGGTTCTCTACTCCTACTAGTTCCGGAGATATGGCCTTTTAAAGTTTTCTGGTTTCAATCCAAGATGGCCGCCAAAAATGGTTGCTGTTCGTTTTCTCCGGAACTATCCAACGGAAAAACCCCGTGTTTGGGTTTAAATTTATGGGCTCGATGAGACCTACCCAACGGTGGCCGAAAATTCAGTTTTCAGCCTGAAAAAATTTTGACGCCTGAAATTGCCTGAAGACCGACTAATCTGGTAGATTTAGCTAGGGGAAGGTCAATAAAAGAAACCCCAGCTCTCTGCGACCTCTGGTTCAGGATTTATTGATGTTTAAAACTTTTCCAAAATGGCCGCCGAACTGTCAAACCTTAGGTTTGACGGCCGATAACTCCCGATCCAGAAGTCCCAGAGATCCCGCGTTTGGACCTGGTTAGTCAGCTCGACCTCCTCTTTCAGACAAGACCGCTTTCAGGACCCTGAAAATTTTCGCCTCCGATCCGCCTGAAATTCAGGATATATGTAGATGATAGTCCTGCGATCCCGGAAGTGAAATCCAAAATGTCCTGCGACTTTTCGTTCGGGAGTAATCGCAGATCAGAGGAAAACAAGATGGCCGCCGAGCTGTCAAATCACGGAGAGAATTGGCAATATCTCGACAACCAATGGTCGTAGAGACTCGCGGTTTTGACTGCACAGCACGGCTCGACCCTCCGCACGTTAAGAGACCGGTTTCAGGCTGAAAATTTTCTTGGCCCTGAAAACGCCTGAAACCGGGTCGGTCCGGTAGAAGTACAAAATATAAGGTCGCCCGTGAAAATCCGGGTTTTCTAACTCTAACGGTTCCGGAGCTATCAATTTTTTAATTTTGAAAACCAAAAACCAAGATGGCGGATTTTGTTCAAATCCGTCAATTTAAAAGCTACCGGCCCGTAGTTTGGGCTTAACAAAGCTGCAATATGTCAATTAAAGACAACTACGTTGTTAAATTTTGATTATTTCTATTAATTTTGAATTAAACTCGAAAAATGACTAAAAATTAAATATCTCCGGAACCAAAAATGATAAAAATACAATTCAACCGCCAAAAATCGTCTAAAATACACCGCTACAATACACAACAATAAAACAAAATATTTCCATACAAAATTTTGAGAAATTAAAATAAATATGTTTTTAATGTAAATTTTAATAATTAGGCAAAAATAAACAATATAAAAATCTGGAAATATTTTTAGTGCGTTATATAGGCTAGCGCGCAACAGATAAGAAGATAAAAATGTATGGTCCTGCCTAAAGTTTTCCTGTTAAAAAGGGTCAAAGTTTAAAAATTTAAATTTAAATATTAGCCAAAATAATAATCGTAAAATTATTTTAAAAGTACCGGCGTATCCAGAGCTGTCCGGCGCTGATATCTGCGTCCCCAAAACGATCCGCACGCCGCTCCTTCTTGGTGCACGTGTCCACGTGGTTTTCAGTTTTTCGGGAATTCCCGAAAATTGGTCAGCTGGATTTGGCTGAAAACCACCAGGTAGCTGCTCCTCAAGGTTTCCCACCCGGGGAAAGAAGAAAAAAGTGGGGTCGTCGCTTTGGTTTTCGCTCCACAGGCCTCCAAAGATTTTAAAAACTTGTAAGTTTTTAGGTTAAGCTGTTTTTTTCACTTTGCCACTAACACTAAACATGCCGCGACACAACACTTGTGCACAATTATGGGGCGCGTGAATGCGCAACTTTTGACACCAGAATCACTGAAATCCGATCACAAATGCCGATTTTATCAATTTTTTTGTGCGGAGCACGTGTATTTCGTGGCTTTCACGGGCGCGGTCGGGCCAGAACTCGGTTAGGTTAGGTTAGGTTAGGTTAGGTTAGGTTAGGTTAGGTTAGGTTAGGTTAGGTTAGGTTAGGTTAGGTTAGGTTAGGTTAGGTTAGGTTAGGTTAGGTTAGGTTAGGTTAGGTTAGGTTAGGTTAGGTTAGGTTAGGTTAGGTTAGGTTAGGTTAGGTTAGGTTAGGTTAGGTTAGGTTAGGTTAGGTTAGGTTAGGTTAGGTTAGGTTAGGTTAGGTTAGGTTAGGTTAGGTTAGGTTAGGTTAGGTTAGGTTAGGTTAGGTTAGGTTAGGTTAGGTTAGGTTAGGTTAGGTTAGGTTAGGTTAGGTTAGGTTTTTTTTTTTTTTTTTTTACAAATATGTCAGCCAAGGGAAAATCCATCATGGACGCCTGGGAATGGAGGCCCAGACAGTGCCGGACTCTTACCGGCTAAAAACCCCTGACTGCCATTTTCTAGCTACCCCTGACATTGAAGGTCAAGGCCTTTTTATATCTTTTACAAATTATAACAATGGATATTTTGCTTTTATGCTGACAATTTTTGTTACTTTCTGCTTTTGCTTTTATTACAATATATTTGTTCTAATATTTTAGTTGCTATTTATAAATATTCGCTATATACTTTGTATATATACAATATCTACGCTAGCATTCTTTACAATTTTTAGACAATATTGGTATTTTTAATTTAGACATTGTTACATTTATTCTATGAAGTTTTATTATTAATATTAATCCTTGTTATTTTTAATTACTTTTGAAGCTAATGTATTACAATATTTTAAAAATTTGTTTCTTTTCATTTTATTTGCTATTATTAAAGCTAGATTACTTATATTTACATTTTCTTCTATTTCTATTTCTAAATCTAATCTTTGTCTTGCATATATGGGACACTCTGTCAATATATGAATAATGTTTTCTTTTGTTCCAGGATCGCAGACACAAGCCGGACTCTCCTTGCACATAAATCGGTGTAAGTAGTCGGAGAATCCGCCGTGGCCCGTCAACACCTGCACTAGAGTTGGGTCTAATTGGATCTTACGTAATATCGGATATGCTAATATCACATCTGGGAAAAACATTTTGGTTGTGCCAGCGGTTTGTTCAATTTTATACCTTTTGTTCCATTCGTCAAGCGAGTCCATGCGGATTTGTCGCTTGGCGAATGAAACAGGGCATTTGTCGTAGTGCGATCGGGTTTTTAGTTTTTGTGCAGCATATTTTGCGAGTTCATCAGCTCTCTCATTTCCCTCCATCCCCACATGGGCTTTGATCCAGTAAAGTTTGATGTTTTTGTTTTGCTGTTTACTGGCCGTCAAGTTAGATCGTATTTTGACAGCGAGGGGATGAAGGGATATTCCATTTGCTACTAACTCTAACGCCGATCTGGAGTCACAGAATACGCTGCACTCTTCTCTCCCATATGCTAGAGCCATTTCCGTGGCCTCCAGCAGAGCAAGCAGTTCCGCCTGAAAGACAGTACAGAAAGGCTCCAGCCTGCATTTCTTGGTTCGGGTTTCCACGCCTCCATCCCACAAGGATAGAGCCGCGCCAACCTTCCCCTCGATTTTGCTGCCATCTGTAAATATCTGTAACTGGCTAGTCTCGTGGTGGGCCATTTCTGCACTGTCTGTCACGCTTCCAATCCGTATCTCTACCTGCTGAGCCGGGTGCGGCACACTCATACACGACACAGGTCTCTCCACCTCTCTATCTTTTACCACTCGCTGGGAGTAGCCTCTTTTTATTTCAAATAAACTGGCTGCTTCTCTGATCCTGATATCAAGGGGAAGCAAACCTGCGAGTGTTAGAGCGGAGTTCAGGGATACAGTTCTGTATGCTTTTATGATTTTTTGGGCAAACCCACGTTGGACCGCGTTGAGTTGCTTCTTTATTCCAATTTTGTTTGTTGCTGATGCCCACGCACTGGCCGCATACATAATGACAGGCTCTACTACCGACGTGTATATGGTTCTGACTATCTCCGGTTCGAGACCCCAATGAATTTTTGCTGCCCTAGATAGCTGTTTGTATAAGTTCAATACCTTACGACACACATTGATTGCGTGGGTATTAAACGTAAGTTTGTCATCTATCGTGAGGCCGAGTATTTTGATTTCTCGGGACAGCTCTATTTCCTGCCCGCCCATGCTCAGACGTGGTGAGTCGTATTTTAACTTTTTTGTGATGACCATCGCTTTTGTTTTTTGTGGTGCAAACTTAAGTTTGTTCGCGACTCCCCACCTCCGAACATGTGCGAGAGCGCTGTTTGCTCGTCTCTGTACCTCAGACGCCGTGTCTCCGGAGAAAATCAGAACCACATCGTCGGCGAAGGCCTGACAGTAGTCCCCTTTTTCAGTCAGCTCTTTTAGGAGTGGATCCAGTAGCAGATTCCAGTAAGTTGGCCCTCCTATAGAACCTTGAACGCAGCCCTTTGTGGTTTCTTTATTGTACTCCTCTCCGGCATACCGCACACGCACCTTTCTATCCGTCAGGTAGCTGTCCACTAGCCGCCGCAGGTTTATTGGACACTGGGTTTCTGCTAACCTGCATTTTATTGCAGGCCACCACGCATTATCAAACGCACCTTCTATGTCAAGTGAGACTAGAGTGATGAGCTTCTTTTCATTTAGGTGTTTATTTATTTTCTGCATCATGACATAGAGGGCGTCCTCAGTGCTGCGTTGCGGTGTGAAACCAAACTGTTGGCTACTCATTTTGGGAAGGGTGTACCATTTTATGCGTCTAGTTAATATTTTTTCTAGTATTTTGCCAAGTACCGGGAGGAGTCCAATTGGCCTGTAAGATTTCGGGTGCGTATAATCTTCTTTCCCTGGCTTTTGGAGCACCACTACTACCGCTTCCTTCCAGGTCTTAGGGAAATGGGACAAGCTGAGACATTTGTTTAAGAGAGACAGGAATAGGTCTGGATTATGATTTATAGCCATTTTACAGATGTCGGCTGTAAAACCATCGATTCCTGGAGCTTTTTTCGGGTTGAAGCTATTTACGGCCCACTTGAGCTCTTCTTTAGTAAATGGTGGGTCACATGGTTCATTATGTTTCTCCTCATTTATATATCTAGCTCTCTTACGAGTCTCTTCGTGTACCGCACTATCTCCTTCCGTTGTGTCCTCTGGATAGAAGGTCTCCGACAAAAGCTTGGCAGACTCACGTGGACCTAGGACTTTGTCATTTTGAGTCAGTGGCAAATCATCTTTTTTAGTAGTTGTGCGACTGATCACCCTGTATATCCCGTCCCACATGCTTTCCCGATCCTGTTTCCCACAAAACTGTTTCCAGCTGGTAATTTTTGCACTCTTTGCTTCTTTCAGATATTTTTCTTTCGCCTCGAGGTACTGCTGAACAACCATGGCTCTACGAATAGGGGCAGCGTTGGAGATTTTCCTCTTTTTTCTAGCAACCTCTGCTTTCATTTCGCTTAACTCCTCGGTCCACCAGGGCAGCACCGCTTTCTTTCCACCTTTTGTTTCCGGAATTGAGTCTTTACATGCCTGATCTATTGAGTCTGAATAATTTTCCACCATTTTTTCCAACTGCTCCTTATTATTTATCTTATCAATTTCTTTTGTATTTATATTGTTTTCTTCCCAAATTTTATCTAGCTTTTTCCGAAATTGTGACCAGTTGGCTTTTCGTGTATTATACTTTCTTGTCTGGCTTTTCAGTGCAATGCCTTCGGATCTTCCTGCTTTTATTTCAAACAGAATTGCCCTGTGGTCCGAGGAAGTCAGATTACTGTCCAGTCTCCAACCTTCTACCCTATCCAACATACCCTGCGAGCAAGTGGTGACATCCACATGGCTCTTATATCTTTTGTTGCCTCTATAGGTGTCAAAAGTGGGCTCAATACCTTGGTTCAGTATCTGCAGTTCCAGCTCTATGAATAGCCCTGCGAGATCTTCCCCTCGGTAGTCAACGTCTTCACTACCCCACCATGTGTGCCAAGCATTCACATCACCACCCAATATCACATCCTTTGTTCCGATTTCATTCATAACCTTCCTCATCCAAGTTATATAGGGTTCTATTGGCTTGTCACCCTCCAGGTATACTGACACCACACCCGTTATTCGTTTTCCCGTTCTAAGTTTGACAACAGCAATATTCTCAGTGGTAAGCGTTGGGCACTGAATGACATCAATACTCTGGTCAAACAAAACTATAGCTGCTTTGACTACTTTCTCAGTTTTCCTTTGGCATTGTATTACTCGGGTTCCAGCGTGACATTTCATCATACCAACATTACCAATGTAGGGTTCTTGGACAAGGGCGAATGCTACTTTACGTCTGACTGATTCGGTTATGAATTCTGCTGTTGCCAGCTCACTTCTTTGAAGGTTTGCCTGAAGGGCATGATAATGGCGAAGCTCCACTTTTGAGGATTTATCTAGAATGTTAGTGCTTGGGGAGCCCTTAGCAGTAAGACGTAGTCGCTCTTGCCAACGCATCCCACTTCCTTCTAATAGGGCATTGGGTGCTGAATGCGTTGTGTTCTCTCATGCTCAGATTTGCTTTTTTGCAGTTGCAGCATTCGGGCACGTCTCCGTCCAGTCTCTTGGAACATTCGGCACTCATGTGTTGGCCACCGCAGTGACTACACACCTCCTGAGTTTCTTGGCAGCGCTGTTTCCCGTGACCGTACCCCAGACACCGAGAACACTGCACCAAGGGAGATTGGTCTTCGACTCTAATTCTCTGGAGGTCAACGTGCACAGTTTTTGCCTCTGTCAATTGAATCCATAGCTTTGGTGTTACTCTCAAAACAAGGTGCGAGGTCAACGGGTTTCGTGCCTTTTTCCTGTAGATGACACTGAGACGGTCTTCTTCTGGAGAAAGTCCTTCAAATAACCGTTTGTTCTGAGATCTCAGTGCTCTTAAGACGTCTTCATCTGCGTTGCTTTGAAGAACGTCTCGTAGGATGACCAAAGGATCCTTGTTTTTCGCCTCCTGCACAAAGAGCTCCCCACCCGCAGCCTCTATTCGTTTCTTAACCTTTTCCATTTCCTGTGTGGTCTGACATCCCAAAATCACCTTCCTATCCTTTGCTTTCCTCACTTTGTCTATTATTACTCCACCTTCTTTCGCATTTACCACTTTTCGTATTCTGTCCAAAACTTGGTCTCCCGTTTCAGTCTCATCTTTTGAGGTAATAATAACCGAGTGCATGGTTTTGGTTGCGAGGGTTTGCTCCTTAGGAATCTTTGAAACCACACTCGCATAGCTTTCTCTACTTTGTTTCAACATATCCTTGTGTCCCTGTATTTCCTCTCTAAGTCTGCCCATTTCCAATTTACTTTCTTCTAAAAGCTTACTATGCTCTTCTATTTTTGACATTATTTGGGATTCATTTTTTCCTACTGTTTCGCATTTTTCTTTTCTTTCTTTCCTGGTCTCTATGTATCTAGCTTCAGATTTTTTAACAACTTCATACATATCTTTAAGGCACTCTATGACCTTTTTCTTTATAATTGTTTTAATGTTGCCCGAGTTTTCCATTTGTCCCATCGCTGTCGTCATAAGATATCTCGCTTCTTCAACTAGAGTCTTTTTCTTTGGTTCTTTTTCAACCGTTATGGTCTTGTTAAGTAGTATTTGGGAGGAAACGGGGCTCTGTGACCTACGTTCCATCTCACCAAAACTCTTTCGAGCTTGTTCGAATGCGGAAGGGCCAGCCTTCTCTGTCTGTTTGTCTTGACTCTCTTCCAGTGGTTCTAGATTCAGCGTTGGTACAGCTCTTTCTGAGTTTTGCTTGTCCATTTTCGGGGTATGAAACATGTTCATGTCAGGGGTATTTGTCAATTAAGATTGATAGGTCTAAAAGGTTTGTATAAGTTATAAAGGTTTACCTATGAATGATATTATTTTATAAGAACAAATATTAAACAAACAAGTAAAAATAAACAATAAATAAAGTATGATAAAGTAAGTAAAACGAATTTAATTCTGATTATTTTGTAGTATTGTCTAAGTATCCCATAAACGCTCACAATTTAGTGGTCAATAAACCAAACTTATTTCGCAATATCGTTGAGGATGCTAGAATCAGAATTATAAATTTACGCTACTCTACTTTTGTAGAGACGGTTACTGTATTACTATATTTTATAATATGGATAGAGTCAAACAGTGATAATTAATATTTTTATTTATTATTTTTAATGAAACTCTAACACTGTCAGTAATAAGTCAGCCAAGATATGCCACGACTCTACTATTGTAGAGTCGGTCTGTATTGTATTATGCTAACCTGTAGCGAGTCTTACTTATAGTCTAAACTTAATCTATGATGCTGCGCAGCCTTCAGTCAAATTAAATTTATTCTTAACTAACAATTTTTGAAAACTCTATGTAGAGTGTCAAATCCACGTCCGACGGACAGCTCTCTCCAAGCCCTTTTAATTAAGCTCAAACTCGGCCAGTCTATCTGGACTTGTTCTAAAGATACAGGACTTTTAATAATTTCAAGATGGCCGCCGGGGTGGTTCCTTGGGGTATGATTTAATTTACGTAATATTCTTTACAATATTAAATAAAAGTACGGAAAAGTGTAAATAAAATAAAGTAAAATTAGGTTAAAATTTTTCGTAGGGGTTGATGGATATAATAGGGGATGAGGCGATGGGGGTGGATTTAATTACCAATTCAAAATAATATTACTGACATAAAATAATAATTATCTAAATTTGCAAAATACAGCCAGCAAAAAGTTTTATTCAAAGTAGGGGGTTGGGGGTTTAGGGGGGGGGATGATTTGACCCAATTCCCAATCAAGAACCCTGGGTAAAACTATCGATATAATTTGTTTTGTCTCAAAAAGTCTAAAATAATTTCAATGTTAACAAGTCACAGGTCTTCTTATATTGGTGGTCAGGTCAAAATAGGGGTAGAGGGTTGGGCCTAGGGGTAAATGATGGGGGTGGGTTGGATTTTGATTCGGCTTTAGCCTAATCGGGGGAGGGTTTTAGGGAGGGGGGGCCAAATTTCGTTATTTTTGACCTAGGACGCACCGTTTCAGAGATAATTGAGCTTGAAAGTTTCAGCCCTATCTTTACAATCTTAAAATTTTCAGTTGTGTTACCACGATCAAAGTATTTAATAACCAAATACTACCCCAACGGTGAGTCCAAAAAATCTAGTTTTTCTACTTACATATAGTTTTTATATTAGGGTTAACTTAATATAAATGTCCGGTCCTGCGTCTGCCTCGGGGGTTGGTCTGGATGGCGGCTGAAGTCAAGGGGATGATTTCTTCAACTTTAGGACGTTGGTTTAGATAGTTCCCGATGGAATTTAGGGCCGCTGAAATTTTTGCCTGGCGTGTGATAAGCTCAATTTACCGACGAGCTCCTCGTTGTTGCGCTAGGGTGGTTTCAACCCCCAATTTTATCAAAATTTAGGGGTAAATTGCGTGGGGGGTAGTTTTTGAGGGGTCGTACGGATTGGTCCACCATAGGATTGCTTCAGGCGACTACGTCGCTTACTGAATTAATTTCACGTTATTTTTTCGAAATTTCCACCCCTTTCCGAGTTACAGGGTTGACAAACTTATCAGGTAATGGCGGACCGGCGTCAGTTTCCAGCAAAAAATTCGCGAAAAATCCAAAACTTAACCCAAAAAGTTGCGGTTTTCTTTGTCTTGTAGACCGTGAATTTTCCTTTCAGGTAAATTACTAAAATTAGTAGGTCGTCGATCTACTTTCCTCTCCAGGTCGCGCTGAAATTCAGGGTGCTTGACAACGAACTCTTTTGTCGATATCTCTGGAAGTACTTGTGATAAAAAAATTCCGAAAAGTGTTTTCGCCTTCTAGCACCACCGTACAGCTTTTCTCATTGTCCACTTTTTTATTTCAGGTGGTTTTTATTTTCATGCAACCACGTGGAAAATATATTTTCAGTAATAACTCACCAGCCCATGGATGAAAAATTCCAATTTTTTGCAGACTTATGAAGCACTGGGAGATGGTCACTTTGGTCACATAAAAACTAGGGGGTGTCGCTGAAATTCAGGCGCCGCACGCCCAAAACTCCTTCGAAGGCGTGATCACCACGTGGTAAAAAGTGTTTCTGGTCGATAACTTCGTCAATAGTGGTCCGATTTCAAAAATTTTTTCACAGAAATGCGCCGCTTCACAAAACGAATGCACACATATATCGCACTAATCACAATTCACACTTTTACTATTTTCAGGGAATTTTCGAGCGCGGAGCTGAGCGAATTCGATGCGTTCACGGTGCGGGGGGCCGCGCAACTGAGTTAGGTTAGGTTAGGTTAGGTTAGGTTAGGTTAGGTTAGGTTAGGTTAGGTTTTTTTTTTTTTTTTTTTTTTTTTTTATTATAGTACCTCCGTTGACCTTCACCACGGGGCGAAGACTTTGTGTTTCGGGTTTTATTTCACACTTTTGCAATACAATATTTTCCTTTTATGATTTGTAGGGTTAAGGGCACATGATAGCCCTGACGTCATTTTATTTACTTTGTAAGATTGAATTGCCTTGTTTTTTATTTTATCTTTAGATCTGTTTTGCTGTTTTTATTTTCTTCAACTGTAATTATTATTTCTGAAATTTACCGCTTACCTATTTATTTAATTATCTTTTAGTTTGTTATGCTATTCAACAATATAATTTTTCTATATATTATGATAACATAGTTTTCTTTTTCATATTTTATTTCTTTTTATTACTTTTTCTGCAATATTACGGCAGTAATACAAGAAGTTATCTCTGTTTTTACCCAACATTATCGTGCACAATTTGTCTGCTTTTATTATTTCACAGAATTTTTGCTCGAACTCAAAACGTTCCCTGCCAAAAGTGGGGCACTCAAATAATAGGTGCGGGACCGATTCTTTAACCGCGGGGTCGCAAATACACGATGGGCTCTCCTTGCACTTGAATCGATTCAAGTATTCCGAGAACCCACCGTGACCTGTCATTATTTGCGTTTGAACGCTGCCTATTTTTAGTTTGCGTACCACCCTGTAAGCCGCCACTGCATCTGGGAAAAATAATTTTGTTATTGAGGCCGTTTGGCCCGTCTGATATCTCCGGTTCCACTCATCGAGCGTTTCAGCACGAATGCTTCGCTTGATGTATGAAACCGGACATAGATCATAGTTTGGTTTTCGTTTGGAGTTTACAGCCGCCTCCTTTGCTAACTTGTCAGCTCTCTCATTTCCGTTTAACCCTGCGTGAGCTTTTATCCAAAACAAGGTTACCACCTTGTTTTGGAGAAATGAACATCTCATATTTTCCCTTGCTTCCACGGCCAGGGGATGGAGACAACTGTAGTTTTTAACAGTTTGGAGAGCTGCCATAGAGTCGCTGTAGACTCCAAACGAAGAGGCTTTGTGCTTGCGGATTGCTTTGGTTGCTTCGCATATTGCCAATAGCTCAGCCTGGTAGACTGTACAGTACTTTGGGAGAGCGAGTTTTACGGATTTAGTTTCAGCCTCGCTATTCCACATGGAAAGCGCGGCGCCGACTTTTCCTTGAATTTTGCTCCCATCAGTAAATATGCGTACATCATAATTACTATGGGAGTTCAGTTGCTCTTCATCTACCAGGCTGATGATCTCCAGCTCGACACGTTTTGCGGGATGTGGAACCTCCAGTGCTGAGGCCATACTTTCGACACTCCTATCACCCAGCACCCGCTGAGGCACTCCCTTTTTCGCTTCGTACAACGAAGCTGCTTCTCTGACTCGGAGGTCGAGGGGTAGTATTCCTGCTAAAACGAGTGCCGAGTTCAAGGAGACCGTTCTATATGCCTTGCACAATTTTTGAGCAATTCCGCGTTGCACTACGCCCAATTGCCTCATGATTCCCAGCTTTTCAGCGGCTGGTGCCCAGACGCTGGCGGCATACAGAATAATAGGCTCCATTGTTGCCATGTATATAGTCCTTATGACTTCCGGGTGAAGTCCCCAACTCACTTTGGCTGCTCTGGACAGCTGTTTATATACGCCTATCGCCTTTCGACATACATTTGAGATATGCGCGTTAAATGTTAACTTGTCATCAATTGTGACGCCTAACATTTTGATCTCATTGGACATAGGTATGTCTATCCCGCCCATGGTCAAGCGTGGGGTATCGTATTTTAATTTGCGGGTAATGACCATCGCAGTCGTTTTTTGCGGAGCAAATCGTAGCTTGTTTTGGACACCCCACGCTTGAACATATTCGAGAGCGGCGTTGGCGCGTATCTGCACGTCTCGAGCTGTTTCGCCGGAAAATACTAAAACAACGTCATCGGCAAAAGCTTGACAGTAGTCTTTTCTCGCAGCTAGGCCTTTCAACAGCGGGTCCAACAAAAGATTCCAAAGAATTGGACCCCCTATAGAACCCTGGACACAGCCAATTCCAGTTGTTTTCTGGTATTCCTCCCCTGCATACCTCACCTTGACTTTTCTGTTACTGAGGTAGCTGTCTATGACTCGCCTGAGATTTACCGGACAGTTTTCCTCAGCCAGTCGGACTCTTATTGCTGGCCACCAAGCACTGTCGAAGGCTCCCTCTATATCCAGAGATATTACAGTTATGATCTTTTTCAGATCTAAGTTTTTACGAATGAATTTCATTAGTGTATAGAGGGAGTCTTCAGTGCCTCTCTGGGGCATGAACCCGAACTGGCGAGTACTCATTTTCGGCATTATGTGGAATCTAAGGCGGGCCACTAACATTTTCTCATAAATTTTGCTCAGAATTGGCAGCAGTCCAATTGGCCTGTATGATTTGGGGCTGGTATAATCACCCTTTCCTGGTTTCCTGAGCATCACCACCGTAGCTTCTTTCCAGGCCTCAGGAAAGTAACTGTGCTCTAGGCATTTATTAAGCAATGCCAGGAATGCCTCTGGCTCACATACAATGGCTCTGCTACATATATCGGCGGTTAATCCATCCGCTCCGGGGGCCTTTTTTGGGTTGAAGGAATCACATGCCTGTTTAAGTTCTGCCATTGTGAATGGTGGGTCGCAAAATTCATTTTGTTCTCCATCATTAACCCTTTCGGCTTGTATTCTGGTGGTCCGATGGAAGGCGTTGTCACTGTCCTCACGGTCTTCGGGATAGAATGTTTCCGCCAGTAGTTTTACTGAACTCTTATCATCCAACACCTCACCATCCTTTACCAACGGCACGTCCTCTTCCCTTTGAGTTGTTCGTCCTATTACTCTGTAGATACCCTCCCAGACCCCCTCTCTGTCCTGCCTATTACAAAACTCCTTCCAACTCTCCGTTTGTGCTTTGGCTGCCTCTAATTCATACTCCTCTTTTTGTTTCAGGTATTCCTCGACAACCTTGGATCTTCGGACTGGAGCAGCGCATCTTATCCTACGTTTCATCCTGGCAACAAGCTTCTTCATGTCTGCGAGTTTTTCCGACCACCACGGTATGGTAAGTATTTCTTGCGTTTTCTTATTTGGAATCGACTGTTTGCATGCTTCGGTTATAACTCTTGTTAGTTCATTTGTTATTTTATCAATTTGTTCTTTGGTATTAATTTTTTCTATATCGTTTTTTGTCAGACTATTTTGTAACATAAGTTGTTTTAATTTTTTATCGAATTCAACCCAATTTGCTTTCTTTGTGTTAAAGATTCGCGTAGTTCTATTAATTTTGATGCCTTTGGATTTCTGTTGATTTATATTAAATACCATACCGTTGTGATCGGAGCTCGTGAGACCTTCATCTACTTTCCAGTCATCCACTAGATCGAATAAGTCTGTCGAACAGGCCGTAATGTCGACAAAACTACTGTAGCGCTGTCCTCCTCTGACAGTGTCAAAGGTTGGAATTTTACCTCTGTTAAGTATATTGAGGTTCAGCTCCTCGAGAGTACCAGCCACATCTTCTCCCCTATAATCAATCACAGGACTACCCCACCACGGGTTTTTGGCATTTGCATCACCTCCAATGATCAATTTTTTGGAGCCAATTTCGTTGTCAATTCTTTTCAGTTGATCTAAATATGGCTCTATGGCTTGGTCTGGCTCAAAATAAAAGGAGACAAGCGTAATCTCCCAGGCAGCAGTGGAAACTCCCACCACGACGATGTTATTTGTGGTGAGATTAGGGTACTGTTTGATATTCAGGTTATTGTCAAAGACAGCTATCGCTGCCTTTACAGCCCTGTTTATTCCACCAGGTCCCTGAAAGATTCGCACGCCCTTGTAACTCCTCATTTGTTTGGCCCCGCCTACATATGGCTCTTGGATGAGTGCTAGTGCAGCTCCGCGGTTTTTTGCTTCTAATAGTAACTCGTTTGTTGCTAACTTTTTTCGCTGTAGGTTAGCCTGTAAGACATGATAGGGAATTTTTCCACCTTGAGTGCCCTCAGCAATAAGCAACAGCTGAACGGGCTATCCCGTCCCATTTCAAGCGTGTTGGACATTCGAAACTAAAGGCGTTATGGTTTGTATGGTTAATCTTTGCTTTCAGGCAGTTTTTGCAAGTTGGTGGTACCTCTGCAAGAAAGTGGGCGCATTCCGATTTCATATGAGGGCCACCACAATGGCTGCACAAGTCCACCGTCTGCTTACAGAAACGTTTTCCGTGCCCATATTCCAGACAGCGCGTACACTGAACCAGTGGAGACTGGTCTTCCACCCTGACGCGCTGAAGGTCTATGTGCACAGTCCCAATCTCCGTAGCCCTTCGCCAGATAATAGGTGACACGCTAACAACTATATGACCCGTATGGGGATTTCTAGCCTTTCTTCTGTATTTTATCTCCAGTTTGTCATCCTCAGCGTCGAGGCCGCGAAAAATAGGACCATTCTGATTTCTCAGGGCTTTAAGTATATCCTCATCCGTATTGACTAGCAGTACATTCTTGAGGATTAAAAGCGGGTTCTTATTTTTCACTTCCTCGACAGTGAGGTCGACTCCTTCTTTTTCCAGCCTTTCCTTAATTTTCTTCCTTTCTTCTCTAGATCCAAATCCCATTACAACTTTCCTATCCCTTGCCTTTCGTATTCTTTCTACCTTTATCCAACCTTCTTTTGCGTCTATTACTTTCCTCAACTTATCCAGGACTTCCTCTCCTGTTTCATTCTCATCCTTTGAGGTGACTACGACAGAATGAAGTGTACTTCTAGGTAAAACCTTTCCACTTTGGGTCGCAGTCACACTCGCGTACGATGGGCGTTCTATAGTCCTTCTTTGTTCCTCCATTGCCTGTTTCAGTTCCTCCATCTTTAGACTATTTTCTTGCAACATTTTTGAGTGCTCTTCGATTTTAGCAATGATGTCAGTGTCGGGATTAATTGAGAAGGTACAGTCACCTACCCTGGCTCCAGCTTCAGTCCCTTCAACCACTTTTGATGTCACTTTTGCCTTTTTAATTTCGGTGTCTGCTTCTTTCAGTAGTTGGTAAAGACGATCCAAGGCCTCAACAACACTGGTCTTGATTTCAGTCTTTATGTTCCTGGAGTTATTCAGGTGTAATTTTGCCTTAGTAAGGCATGATCTGCCTTCAGTTAATCGGTCCAAGTACTTCTTGCTTCGTGGTGAAACACTTTCTATAGGCTTTGGGCGCGAGGTCGTAGTGCCGCTATCCTGTGACAAAGCTGATCTTTGTCGAATCTTAGCAGGACGATCCTGAGTTGGAATTTCTGTAGCAGGAGGAGTGCTAACCGAGCTAGCGGTTTCCCACTCATCTATGCTGCGTCTGACATTTGACTCTTTAGGGTCAGGGTTTGAGGTTGCTTTATTCCCGTCCGTAGTTTTCGGGGTATGGTAACCAAACATCTTGGAGGTACACGTCAATATATTAATGTCAATTAAAAGAATTTAAATATAGAATAAAATATCACATATTGTACTACAATAGTAGAGAAAGAAAAAATGTTTTAATGAATATAACCAGCAACGAAGACGTTGAAGGGGTCGACTTAAGCTAAAAAGTTGTAAAAACTTTGAAAAGTCAATGTAAAAAATTTGAAAAATGGTCGAGCCAATATACCAAAGCCTCAACAGGGTGGGTTGGGCGGGGCAATTTTTCGTTTTTCAGGTGCCGGATCACGGCGTGCGACACGTCGTTGGATGCGGCTTGCGACGCTGGACACGATGGTAAGTATTTTCAGGGTAGCGGTAATAGAAAATTTTTTGGCAATTTAGAAAAAACCCTGAAAAATGGGTGTTTTTGAAAAAGTCAATATGGCGGATGGCGCGCAAGCGCGTCGTCACGCAGTCAGGATGTGAAGAACAATGCACCAGGCTATTGAGAATTTAAGTCACGCAAATCGGTTAAGCCGATCGCGAGTTATGCAAATTTGAAATTTAACAATGTATGAAAAAACTGAAATTTCGCTAAAAACTGAAAAATTCGCGCAAGATCGCTCCAAAAAGTGCACAGCACACTCGGGTAAAATTAAACACGCAGGAAAAACAAAAAAGTACGATCAAAATATCAATATTTTCAGTCGAGATATAGTTAGTTTTAAAAATGTCGAGGTTGACCAGGTAGCCTCGGTCGGTAGGTATTCTATAGAATTATGTTTTAATTTGAAATTTTTCGCTTTTCAGGTGCCGGATCACGGCGTGCGACACGTCGTTGGATGCGGCTTGCGACGCTGGACACGATGGTAAGTATTTTCAGGGTAGCGGTAATAGAAAATTTTTTGGCAATTTAGAAAAAACCCTGAAAAATGGGTGTTTTTGAAAAAGTCAATATGGCGGATGGCGCGCAAGCGCGTCGTCACGCAGTCAGGATGTGAAGAACAATGCACCAGGCTATTGAGAATTTAAGTCACGCAAATCGGTTAAGCCGATCGCGAGTTATGCAAATTTGAAATTTAACAATGTATGAAAAAACTGAAATTTCGCTAAAAACTGAAAAATTCGCGCAAGATCGCTCCAAAAAGTGCACAGCACACTCGGGTAAAATTAAACACGCAGGAAAAACAAAAAAGTACGATCAAAATATCAATATTTTCAGTCGAGATATAGTTAGTTTTAAAAATGTCGAGGTTGACCAGGTAGCCTCGGTCGGTAGGTATTCTATAGAATTATGTTTTAATTTGAAATTTTTCGCTTTTCAGGTGCCGGATCACGGCGTGCGACACGTCGTTGGATGCGGCTTGCGACGCTGGACACGATGGTAAGTATTTTCAGGGTAGCGGTAATAGAAAATTTTTTGGCAATTTAGAAAAAACCCTGAAAAATGGGTGTTTTTGAAAAAGTCAATATGGCGGATGGCGCGCAAGCGCGTCGTCACGCAGTCAGGATGTGAAGAACAATGCACCAGGCTATTGAGAATTTAAGTCACGCAAATCGGTTAAGCCGATCGCGAGTTATGCAAATTTGAAATTTAACAATGTATGAAAAAACTGAAATTTCGCTAAAAACTGAAAAATTCGCGCAAGATCGCTCCAAAAAGTGCACAGCACACTCGGGTAAAATTAAACACGCAGGAAAAACAAAAAAGTACGATCAAAATATCAATATTTTCAGTCGAGATATAGTTAGTTTTAAAAATGTCGAGGTTGACCAGGTAGCCTCGGTCGGTAGGTATTCTATAGAATTATGTTTTAATTTGAAATTTTTCGCTTTTCAGGTGCCGGATCACGGCGTGCGACACGTCGTTGGATGCGGCTTGCGACGCTGGACACGATGGTAAGTATTTTCAGGGTAGCGGTAATAGAAAATTTTTTGGCAATTTAGAAAAAACCCTGAAAAATGGGTGTTTTTGAAAAAGTCAATATGGCGGATGGCGCGCAAGCGCGTCGTCACGCAGTCAGGATGTGAAGAACAATGCACCAGGCTATTGAGAATTTAAGTCACGCAAATCGGTTAAGCCGATCGCGAGTTATGCAAATTTGAAATTTAACAATGTATGAAAAAACTGAAATTTCGCTAAAAACTGAAAAATTCGCGCAAGATCGCTCCAAAAAGTGCACAGCACACTCGGGTAAAATTAAACACGCAGGAAAAACAAAAAAGTACGATCAAAATATCAATATTTTCAGTCGAGATATAGTTAGTTTTAAAAATGTCGAGGTTGGTTAGGTTAGGTTAGGTTAGGTTAGGTTAGGTTAGGTTAGGTTAGGTTAGGTTAGGTTAGGTTAGGTTAGGTTAGGTTAGGTTAGGTTAGGTTAGGTTAGGTTAGGTTAGGTTAGGTTAGGTTAGGTTAGGTTAGGTTAGGTTAGGTTAGGTTAGGTTAGGTTAGGTTAGGTTTTTTTTTTTTTTTTTTTTTTTTTTTTTTTAATAGTATACGCTCTACCTCCAACGTTATCGGAGCCTGTATTTGCCTTTTCGTTTATATGCAAATACTATTTTCTTCTAGTCTATTCTCGCATATAACGCTTCTTACTCTTTCTCAGCACACTGTTTCTTTCTTTCCTTCATTCTTTATCCTTTTCTCTTCTATGGGTGAGTTTTCTAATTAAAACCTACTGCTTTAATAATTTTCGTAGTTTGTGACTATGTTTTCTATTACGGGCAGTAAAGACAGTACACTTTATAAATTTTTCTACTACCTTTTCTCTTCTCTTTTACATTTTATTATTATTTTTACTTCTAATATTGCTACTCTTTTATATATATTTTTCTATCTTATACAATTATACTTATCACTAATATATACCACAATATATTATGTAAGTACATTTTTTCTCTAGGTTTTGTTTCTTTCTATTACAATTTTGGTTAATTTTACACAATACTCAATAAACTTATCTCTATCCTTGCTTGCTATTATTTCCTTTACACTTTCCCTATCTAATTTTCTATTTAGTTTCTGCTCTATATTATATCTGTCGTACCCGAATACAGGACACTCGAGTAAAATGTGTGGGACTGTCTCTTTTACTACTGGGTCGCAGGTGCATGATGGGTTCTCCTTGCACTTGAACCGGTGCAGGTACTCGGAGAAACCACCATGCCCCGTCATTATTTGTGTGAGTACACTGTTGACGCCAATTTTCCTGCTTAGTTTATAGGCCACAAGTGCATCAGGAAGAAACAGCTTTGTCACCGATGCTGTATTGCCTTCGACGTATCTCCGGTTCCATTCGTCGATAGTAGCCTCGCGAATGCTTCTCTTGACGAAGGAAACCGGACACAGGTCGTAATCAGCTTTACGTTTCGAGTTTTTCGCCGCTTCTTTCGCTAGCGTGTCCGCCCTCTCATTACCGTCCAGTCCTGCGTGTGCTTTAATCCAGTACAACGCAATCAGCTTGTTCTGGAGAGAAAGGGTTTTTACGTTTTCTCTTATCTCTACGGCAAGTGGGTGTAGGCAACTGTGGTTTTGGACGGTTTGCAGGGCGGCCATGGAGTCGCTGTATATCGCGAAGCTCTGAGCGGGATGGTGCATTGCTTCCCGGGTCGCTCTACAGATCGCCAGAAGTTCAGCCTGGTAGACCGTGCAGTAGTTTTCTAGAGCGTATTTGAGGGCTTTCGTCTCCGAGTGGCGGTTCCATATGGAAACCGCCGCTCCAACTCGACCCTCGATCTTGCTGCCATCTGTGAACATCCGAATGTCATATTCGGAGTTGGCATCGACTTGCTCTCGGTCTACCAGGTTCCTAAATCCTATATCTGTTCGTTCGGACGGGTGCGGGGCTTGTAAAGCTGAAACCATCCTCTCAACCTCTCTGTCTTTCAACATGAGTTGTGGCAGTCCTCTCTTTGCTTCGTACAGCTGTGCCGCTTCGCGAATTCTGAGGTCGAGTGGCAAGATACCCGCCAGCGCCAGCACCGAATGGAGAGATACAGTACGGTAAGCTTTGCAGATTTGCTGTGCGATCCCACGTTGCACCGAATCTAGCTGCTTTCTTATACCTACTCTTTCGGAAGCCGGCGCCCATACACCTGCGGCGTACAAAATAATGGGCTCTACCGTTGCGACGTAGATAATTTTTATTACATCCGGGTTGAGCCCCCAACTGGTTTTTGCGGCCCTAGTAAGCTGTTTGTATATACCCAGAGCTTTTCTGCAGGCGCCCGCCACGTGCTGCTTGAATGTTAGTCGGTCATCAATTGTGACGCCCAGCAACTTTATCTCCCTCGACGTAGCGATAGGAACTCCTCCCATGTATAGCCGTGGGGTGTCGTATTTTAGCTTCCGCGTGATTACCATGGAGTTGGTTTTGTGCGGGGCAAATTTGAGCTTGTTAGCGACACCCCACGCCCTCACATGCTCGAGGGTATCATTCGCCCGTCGTTCGATATCAAGTGCTGTGTCCGCGTCGAATACCAACACCACATCATCAGCGAACGCCTGACAGTATTCGCCTCTCTTTTCTAGGCTTTTAAGGAGCGGGTCGAGCAAGAGGTTCCATAGGATCGGTCCTCCTATGGAGCCCTGGACGCAACCCTTACTTGTGCTTTTAGAGTATTCCTCCCCAGCGTAGCGTACTCTGACTCTCCTATCCCTGAGGTAGCTGTCCATCACTAGCCTAATATTTATTGGGCACCGTTCTTCAGCCAGCCGAACCCTCATGACCGGCCACCAGGCGCTATCGAAGGCTCCCTCTATGTCCAATGATACAATTGTGATTATTTTCTTTTGATTAAGCTTTCTATTTATATGCTGCATTAGGACATAGAGGGAGTCCTCGGTGCTCCTCTGTGGCATGAAGCCAAATTGGCGGCTACTCAATTTCGGCAAGAGATGGAATTTCAGACGAGCTACGATCATCTTCTCGTATATTTTTCCTAAAATAGGTAATAGGCCAATTGGTCTATACGACTTTGGTGTGCTGTAGCTCGCCTTTCCTGGCTTCCTCAGGATTATAACAACTGCCTCCTTCCACTCTGTGGGGAAGTGGTGGAGCCTTAGGCACCTATTTAGGAGAGCCAGAAACACGTCAGGGTCGGCCTCAATCGCTTGTTGGCATATATCGGCGGTAAAGCCTTCGATGCCTGGGGCTTTTTTCGGGTTAAAGGATCTGCACGCTGTTCGAAGTTCAGCCAAGGTAAAAGGTGGGTCGCCAGTGTCATAATGTTGATCACCATTTACCTCCTCGGCTTTTGCTCTTGTACAGCTGTGGTCGGTATTATCATCGCCGATGAGATCCTCAGGGTAAAAGGTTTCGGCAAGATACTTTGCAGATTCCTTTGCGTCTAGCGTGGATCCATCCTTATCCAACGGCAGATCCTCTCCCCTTTGCGTCGTTCTTCCAATAACCCTATATATCCCCTCCCAGACCCCCTCCCTATCCTGTTTCCCGCAAAAGTCCTTCCAGCTCTCTATGACAGCCTTTTCAGCCTCTGTCTCATACTCCTTTTTTATTTTCAGGTATTCGTCAACCACCAGCGTTCTTCTTGTGGGAGCTGCATTTCTGATTCTCCGCTTCCTAGTGGAGACCTCAGCTTTCAGGTCAGCGAGTCTACTAGACCACCACGGTAAGTTTATTTCTTCCTTATTCTTTTTAACTGGCATTGATTCTAGACATGATAATGTGATGATATCTGTATATTGGTGTATTATTTTATCTAATTCTTCTATAGTTTTAATTTTGTCAATGTATAACTTTGATATTTTTCGTTCAGCTTTTAATTCATTGAATTTATTAGTAAATTTTTCCCAATCTGCCTTTTTTGTGTTAAATTTTCTTGTGGTTCTATTAATTTTTATTCCTTTAGATTTCTTTAGTCGAATACCAAATACAATACCGTTGTGGTCTGAGCTCGTCAATCCTTCGTCTACCTTCCAGTCGTCCACTAGGTTTAGCAAGTCAGTTGAGCATGCAGTGATATCCACGAAACTGTGGTAGCATTTGCCACCTCTTATGGTATAGAAAGTTGGGGTTGTTCCCTGGTTAACAATATTAAGGTTCATTTCCCCGAGTGCCCCAGCCACCTCATTTCCTCTGTCGTCAATTTTTAAGCTACCCCACCAGGTGTTCTTTGCGTTTGCGTCCCCTCCAATTATCCACTTTCTAGACGCAAATTTTTGCTCTACCTTTTTTAGGTGGTTCAGGTACGGTCCCAGAGGCTGATCCGGCTCGAAGTAGAACGAGACGAGCGTGATCCTCCAGGCTGTGGTTTGGATCCCTACCACTACGATGTTCTTAGTGGTAAGTTCTGGGTACTGGATAACATTGAGTTCTGGGTCAAAGACAGCTATTGCAGCTTTGACAGTACCCTCTTCCGTCCCAGTGCTCTGGAAGATCCGCACGCCTCGATAAGCCTTCATGGTTGCACCGCCGCCAACATAAGGTTCCTGGAGGAGGGCTACGGACGCCTTCTGATTTTTAGCAGCCAACATAAGTTCATCCGTGGCTAGTTTCTTGCGCTGCAAGTTAGCTTGGAACACCTTATATGGGGTTTTATCGCCTTGGTCGCCTTTAGCAGTAGGCAACAGAAGCACGGGCTAGTGCATCACGTTTTCGGCGTACTGGGCAATCTTGGCTAAAAGTGTTATGGGCCACGTTGTCGAGCTCTGCCTTCATGCAATTACGGCATTGTGGTGGGATGTTCGCCCTCCAGTCTGCACACTCTGTCTTTAAGTGGGGTCCACCGCAATGACTACAAAGGTCCGCTGTTCCCTTGCAAAAACGCTTACTGTGGCCGTATTCCAGACATCTACTGCATTGGACCAGAGGAGACTGGTCCTCCACCTTTACGCGCTGCAAGTCTATATGCACGTATTTCTGCTCGAGGGCCCTCTTCCATATAGTGGGCGACACGTTGACCACTATATGCCCAGTATGAGGATTTCTTGTCTTTCTCCTATACTTAACGCTCACTCTATCTTCCCCTTCACCGAGGCCGTGAAAAACCACTTTGTTCTGATTTTTGAGAGCCTTAAGAACGTCGTCATCAGTATTAACCAAAAGGACATCCCTAAGGATCAAAAGAGGGTCTTTGTTTTTTACTTCCTCGACAGAGAGGCCTTTCCCTTCTTTTTCCAGTCTATTCTGTAGCTTGTTCCGTTCTTCAACTGTGCCAAAACCCATTATGATTTTTCTATCCTTAGCTTTTCTTACTCTCTCTACTTGAATCCAGCCTTCCTTGGCATCGACCAGTTTCCTAACTTTTTCTAGTACTTCTTCCCCAGTGTCAGTTTCATTTTCTGATGTGACTACGACGGAATGTAGCGTACTGCGTTTCGGCAATTGGCTTCCGCTATTGACAGCAGTCACATCCGCGTATGTCGGGGGTTTCACTTGCTCTAGGGCTTCTTTGTGGCTCAAGATGTTTTCATTGAGTACTTCTATTCTATTGTTAGTCAACTGCAAGAGCTTCATGTGTTCGTCAAGTTTGGTCCCGAGTGAACTCATGTCGCTATCTACCATATAGGTGCGGTCTGCTGCTGGAGTGGCAGTAACCGAATTTTTTGGGCTTGTTTCTGCCTCTTTCACCAGTTGGTAGAGTCGGTCTAAGGATTCGATGACTGACGTTTTTATTTCTTTTTTAATGGTTTTTGAAGCATTCAGTTGCATTTTGGCTCTTAGAAGTTGGGCTCGCGCTTCTTGCGTTTTATTGGCGTATTTTTTCCCTATCGGGGCGTCTTTTTCCACCGGTATAGTTAAGATGACTGCACCGGTAGATGGTCCCTTCTTTTCTAATGCTAGAGTAGCCTTTTTGGTTTCCGTGGTCGGCTCAGTTGGCGCTGCTGGCGCAGCCGGTCTTGCTGCCCTTTCAGGGCTGGTGTCGTCTAGCACTTCTATCAGCGTAGGCGTGGGGTCAGTATTTTCCGCTTCCCACTCGTCGATACTGCGCCTCGATTTTGATGGCTGGGGGGGTGAGCTTTTCCCCTCGGCCTTCTTCATGGGTGTTCTGTGCCCAAACATTATGGAGGGAGCGTCCTAAAATCAAACTGGTAGCCAAAGTTTGTAAAAGTTGTAAATAAAATTATTAGTAAAGCTGAATAAATGACAGTCAGTTATAAAAGTGTAAAAATATATTAAGATAATCCACAATTTAACTATAATGAGGTCTCTGACCCAGTCAATAATCACAAAATTTTACCAATTTCCAATAGGGTCAACACAGTCGATAAAAGACTGAAAAAGTCAAAATGAAGGGTGGTACAACAAGTACGGGTTGAAAAACAGGTAGAAACCCTATACTTTCAATAAAACCAGCAACGAAGACGTTGAAGTGGTCACTTAATGCTAAATAAGTTGTAAAAACTTAAAAAAGTCAAAGTAAAAAATTGATAAAATGGTCGAGCCAATATACCTAAGCCTCAACAGGGTGGGTTGGGCGGGGCAATTTTTCGTTTTTCAGGTGCCGGATCACGGCGTGCGACACGTCGTTGGATGCGGCTTGCGACGCTGGACACGATGGTAAGTATTTTCAGGGTAGCGGTAATAGAAAAATTTTTGGCAATTTAGAAAAAACCCTGAAAAATGGGTGTTTTTGAAAAAGTCAATATGGCGGATGGCGCGCAAGCGCGTCGTCACGCAGTCAGGATGTGAAGAACAATGCACCAGGCTATTGAGAATTTAAATCACGCGAATCGGTTAAGCCGATCGCGAGTTATGCAAATTTGAAATTTAACAATGTATGAAAAAACTGAAATTTCGCTAAAAACTGAAAAATTCGCGCAAGATCGCTCCAAAAAGTGCACAGCACACTCGGGTAAAATTAAACACGCAGGAAAAACAAAAAAGTCCGATCAAAATATCAATATTTTCAGTCGAGATATAGTTAGTTTTAAAAATGTCGAGGTTGACCAGGTAGCCTCGGTCGATAGGTATTCTATAGAAATATGTTTTAATTTGAAATTTTTCGCTCTTCAGGTGCCGGATCACGGCGTGCGACACGTCGTTGGATGCGGCTTGCGACGCTGGACACGATGGTAAGTATTTTCAGGGTAGCGGTAATAGAAAAATTTTTGGCAATTTAGAAAAAACCCTGAAAAATGGGTGTTTTTGAAAAAGTCAATATGGCGGATGGCGCGCAAGCGCGTCGTCACGCAGTCAGGATGTGAAGAACAATGCACCAGGCTATTGAGAATTTAAATCACGCGAATCGGTTAAGCCGATCGCGAGTTATGCAAATTTGAAATTTAACAATGTATGAAAAAACTGAAATTTCGCTAAAAACTGAAAAATTCGCGCAAGATCGCTCCAAAAAGTGCACAGCACACTCGGGTAAAATTAAACACGCAGGAAAAACAAAAAAGTCCGATCAAAATATCAATATTTTCAGTCGAGATATAGTTAGTTTTAAAAATGTCGAGGTTGACCAGGTAGCCTCGGTCGATAGGTATTCTATAGAAATATGTTTTAATTTGAAATTTTTCGCTCTTCAGGTGCCGGATCACGGCGTGCGACACGTCGTTGGATGCGGCTTGCGACGCTGGACACGATGGTAAGTATTTTCAGGGTAGCGGTAATAGAAAAATTTTTGGCAATTTAGAAAAAACCCTGAAAAATGGGTGTTTTTGAAAAAGTCAATATGGCGGATGGCGCGCAAGCGCGTCGTCACGCAGTCAGGATGTGAAGAACAATGCACCAGGCTATTGAGAATTTAAATCACGCGAATCGGTTAAGCCGATCGCGAGTTATGCAAATTTGAAATTTAACAATGTATGAAAAAACTGAAATTTCGCTAAAAACTGAAAAATTCGCGCAAGATCGCTCCAAAAAGTGCACAGCACACTCGGGTAAAATTAAACACGCAGGAAAAACAAAAAAGTCCGATCAAAATATCAATATTTTCAGTCGAGATATAGTTAGTTTTAAAAATGTCGAGGTTGACCAGGTAGCCTCGGTCGATAGGTATTCTATAGAAATATGTTTTAATTTGAAATTTTTCGCTCTTCAGGTGCCGGATCACGGCGTGCGACACGTCGTTGGATGCGGCTTGCGACGCTGGACACGATGGTAAGTATTTTCAGGGTAGCGGTAATAGAAAAATTTTTGGCAATTTAGAAAAAACCCTGAAAAATGGGTGTTTTTGAAAAAGTCAATATGGCGGATGGCGCGCAAGCGCGTCGTCACGCAGTCAGGATGTGAAGAACAATGCACCAGGCTATTGAGAATTTAAATCACGCGAATCGGTTAAGCCGATCGCGAGTTATGCAAATTTGAAATTTAACAATGTATGAAAAAACTGAAATTTCGCTAAAAACTGAAAAATTCGCGCAAGATCGCTCCAAAAAGTGCACAGCACACTCGGGTAAAATTAAACACGCAGGAAAAACAAAAAAGTCCGATCAAAATATCAATATTTTCAGTCGAGATATAGTTAGTTTTAAAAATGTCGAGGTTGACCAGGTAGCCTCGGTCGATAGGTATTCTATAGAAATATGTTTTAATTTGAAATTTTTCGCTCTTCAGGTGCCGGATCACGGCGTGCGACACGTCGTTGGATGCGGCTTGCGACGCTGGACACGATGGTAAGTATTTTCAGGGTAGCGGTAATAGAAAAATTTTTGGCAATTTAGAAAAAACCCTGAAAAATGGGTGTTTTTGAAAAAGTCAATATGGCGGATGGCGCGCAAGCGCGTCGTCACGCAGTCAGGATGTGAAGAACAATGCACCAGGCTATTGAGAATTTAAATCACGCGAATCGGTTAAGCCGATCGCGAGTTATGCAAATTTGAAATTTAACAATGTATGAAAAAACTGAAATTTCGCTAAAAACTGAAAAATTCGCGCAAGATCGCTCCAAAAAGTGCACAGCACACTCGGGTAAAATTAAACACGCAGGAAAAACAAAAAAGTCCGATCAAAATATCAATATTTTCAGTCGAGATATAGTTAGTTTTAAAAATGTCGAGGTTGACCAGGTAGCCTCGGTCGATAGGTATTCTATAGAAATATGTTTTAATTTGAAATTTTTCGCTCTTCAGGTGCCGGATCACGGCGTGCGACACGTCGTTGGATGCGGCTTGCGACGCTGGACACGATGGTAAGTATTTTCAGGGTAGCGGTAATAGAAAAATTTTTGGCAATTTAGAAAAAACCCTGAAAAATGGGTGTTTTTGAAAAAGTCAATATGGCGGATGGCGCGCAAGCGCGTCGTCACGCAGTCAGGATGTGAAGAACAATGCACCAGGCTATTGAGAATTTAAATCACGCGAATCGGTTAAGCCGATCGCGAGTTATGCAAATTTGAAATTTAACAATGTATGAAAAAACTGAAATTTCGCTAAAAACTGAAAAATTCGCGCAAGATCGCTCCAAAAAGTGCACAGCACACTCGGGTAAAATTAAACACGCAGGAAAAACAAAAAAGTCCGATCAAAATATCAATATTTTCAGTCGAGATATAGTTAGTTTTAAAAATGTCGAGGTTGACCAGGTAGCCTCGGTCGATAGGTATTCTATAGAAATATGTTTTAATTTGAAATTTTTCGCTCTTCAGGTGCCGGATCACGGCGTGCGACACGTCGTTGGATGCGGCTTGCGACGCTGGACACGATGGTAAGTATTTTCAGGGTAGCGGTAATAGAAAAATTTTTGGCAATTTAGAAAAAACCCTGAAAAATGGGTGTTTTTGAAAAAGTCAATATGGCGGATGGCGCGCAAGCGCGTCGTCACGCAGTCAGGATGTGAAGAACAATGCACCAGGCTATTGAGAATTTAAATCACGCGAATCGGTTAAGCCGATCGCGAGTTATGCAAATTTGAAATTTAACAATGTATGAAAAAACTGAAATTTCGCTAAAAACTGAAAAATTCGCGCAAGATCGCTCCAAAAAGTGCACAGCACACTCGGGTAAAATTAAACACGCAGGAAAAACAAAAAAGTCCGATCAAAATATCAATATTTTCAGTCGAGATATAGTTAGTTTTAAAAATGTCGAGGTTGACCAGGTAGCCTCGGTCGATAGGTATTCTATAGAAATATGTTTTAATTTGAAATTTTTCGCTCTTCAGGTGCCGGATCACGGCGTGCGACACGTCGTTGGATGCGGCTTGCGACGCTGGACACGATGGTAAGTATTTTCAGGGTAGCGGTAATAGAAAAATTTTTGGCAATTTAGAAAAAACCCTGAAAAATGGGTGTTTTTGAAAAAGTCAATATGGCGGATGGCGCGCAAGCGCGTCGTCACGCAGTCAGGATGTGAAGAACAATGCACCAGGCTATTGAGAATTTAAATCACGCGAATCGGTTAAGCCGATCGCGAGTTATGCAAATTTGAAATTTAACAATGTATGAAAAAACTGAAATTTCGCTAAAAACTGAAAAATTCGCGCAAGATCGCTCCAAAAAGTGCACAGCACACTCGGGTAAAATTAAACACGCAGGAAAAACAAAAAAGTCCGATCAAAATATCAATATTTTCAGTCGAGATATAGTTAGTTTTAAAAATGTCGAGGTTGACCAGGTAGCCTCGGTCGATAGGTATTCTATAGAAATATGTTTTAATTTGAAATTTTTCGCTCTTCAGGTGCCGGATCACGGCGTGCGACACGTCGTTGGATGCGGCTTGCGACGCTGGACACGATGGTAAGTATTTTCAGGGTAGCGGTAATAGAAAAATTTTTGGCAATTTAGAAAAAACCCTGAAAAATGGGTGTTTTTGAAAAAGTCAATATGGCGGATGGCGCGCAAGCGCGTCGTCACGCAGTCAGGATGTGAAGAACAATGCACCAGGCTATTGAGAATTTAAATCACGCGAATCGGTTAAGCCGATCGCGAGTTATGCAAATTTGAAATTTAACAATGTATGAAAAAACTGAAATTTCGCTAAAAACTGAAAAATTCGCGCAAGATCGCTCCAAAAAGTGCACAGCACACTCGGGTAAAATTAAACACGCAGGAAAAACAAAAAAGTCCGATCAAAATATCAATATTTTCAGTCGAGATATAGTTAGTTTTAAAAATGTCGAGGTTGACCAGGTAGCCTCGGTCGATAGGTATTCTATAGAAATATGTTTTAATTTGAAATTTTTCGCTCTTCAGGTGCCGGATCACGGCGTGCGACACGTCGTTGGATGCGGCTTGCGACGCTGGACACGATGGTAAGTATTTTCAGGGTAGCGGTAATAGAAAAATTTTTGGCAATTTAGAAAAAACCCTGAAAAATGGGTGTTTTTGAAAAAGTCAATATGGCGGATGGCGCGCAAGCGCGTCGTCACGCAGTCAGGATGTGAAGAACAATGCACCAGGCTATTGAGAATTTAAATCACGCGAATCGGTTAAGCCGATCGCGAGTTATGCAAATTTGAAATTTAACAATGTATGAAAAAACTGAAATTTCGCTAAAAACTGAAAAATTCGCGCAAGATCGCTCCAAAAAGTGCACAGCACACTCGGGTAAAATTAAACACGCAGGAAAAACAAAAAAGTCCGATCAAAATATCAATATTTTCAGTCGAGATATAGTTAGTTTTAAAAATGTCGAGGTTGACCAGGTAGCCTCGGTCGATAGGTATTCTATAGAAATATGTTTTAATTTGAAATTTTTCGCTCTTCAGGTGCCGGATCACGGCGTGCGACACGTCGTTGGATGCGGCTTGCGACGCTGGACACGATGGTAAGTATTTTCAGGGTAGCGGTAATAGAAAAATTTTTGGCAATTTAGAAAAAACCCTGAAAAATGGGTGTTTTTGAAAAAGTCAATATGGCGGATGGCGCGCAAGCGCGTCGTCACGCAGTCAGGATGTGAAGAACAATGCACCAGGCTATTGAGAATTTAAATCACGCGAATCGGTTAAGCCGATCGCGAGTTATGCAAATTTGAAATTTAACAATGTATGAAAAAACTGAAATTTCGCTAAAAACTGAAAAATTCGCGCAAGATCGCTCCAAAAAGTGCACAGCACACTCGGGTAAAATTAAACACGCAGGAAAAACAAAAAAGTCCGATCAAAATATCAATATTTTCAGTCGAGATATAGTTAGTTTTAAAAATGTCGAGGTTGACCAGGTAGCCTCGGTCGATAGGTATTCTATAGAAATATGTTTTAATTTGAAATTTTTCGCTCTTCAGGTGCCGGATCACGGCGTGCGACACGTCGTTGGATGCGGCTTGCGACGCTGGACACGATGGTAAGTATTTTCAGGGTAGCGGTAATAGAAAAATTTTTGGCAATTTAGAAAAAACCCTGAAAAATGGGTGTTTTTGAAAAAGTCAATATGGCGGATGGCGCGCAAGCGCGTCGTCACGCAGTCAGGATGTGAAGAACAATGCACCAGGCTATTGAGAATTTAAATCACGCGAATCGGTTAAGCCGATCGCGAGTTATGCAAATTTGAAATTTAACAATGTATGAAAAAACTGAAATTTCGCTAAAAACTGAAAAATTCGCGCAAGATCGCTCCAAAAAGTGCACAGCACACTCGGGTAAAATTAAACACGCAGGAAAAACAAAAAAGTCCGATCAAAATATCAATATTTTCAGTCGAGATATAGTTAGTTTTAAAAATGTCGAGGTTGACCAGGTAGCCTCGGTCGATAGGTATTCTATAGAAATATGTTTTAATTTGAAATTTTTCGCTCTTCAGGTGCCGGATCACGGCGTGCGACACGTCGTTGGATGCGGCTTGCGACGCTGGACACGATGGTAAGTATTTTCAGGGTAGCGGTAATAGAAAAATTTTTGGCAATTTAGAAAAAACCCTGAAAAATGGGTGTTTTTGAAAAAGTCAATATGGCGGATGGCGCGCAAGCGCGTCGTCACGCAGTCAGGATGTGAAGAACAATGCACCAGGCTATTGAGAATTTAAATCACGCGAATCGGTTAAGCCGATCGCGAGTTATGCAAATTTGAAATTTAACAATGTATGAAAAAACTGAAATTTCGCTAAAAACTGAAAAATTCGCGCAAGATCGCTCCAAAAAGTGCACAGCACACTCGGGTAAAATTAAACACGCAGGAAAAACAAAAAAGTCCGATCAAAATATCAATATTTTCAGTCGAGATATAGTTAGTTTTAAAAATGTCGAGGTTGACCAGGTAGCCTCGGTCGATAGGTATTCTATAGAAATATGTTTTAATTTGAAATTTTTCGCTCTTCAGGTGCCGGATCACGGCGTGCGACACGTCGTTGGATGCGGCTTGCGACGCTGGACACGATGGTAAGTATTTTCAGGGTAGCGGTAATAGAAAAATTTTTGGCAATTTAGAAAAAACCCTGAAAAATGGGTGTTTTTGAAAAAGTCAATATGGCGGATGGCGCGCAAGCGCGTCGTCACGCAGTCAGGATGTGAAGAACAATGCACCAGGCTATTGAGAATTTAAATCACGCGAATCGGTTAAGCCGATCGCGAGTTATGCAAATTTGAAATTTAACAATGTATGAAAAAACTGAAATTTCGCTAAAAACTGAAAAATTCGCGCAAGATCGCTCCAAAAAGTGCACAGCACACTCGGGTAAAATTAAACACGCAGGAAAAACAAAAAAGTCCGATCAAAATATCAATATTTTCAGTCGAGATATAGTTAGTTTTAAAAATGTCGAGGTTGACCAGGTAGCCTCGGTCGATAGGTATTCTATAGAAATATGTTTTAATTTGAAATTTTTCGCTCTTCAGGTGCCGGATCACGGCGTGCGACACGTCGTTGGATGCGGCTTGCGACGCTGGACACGATGGTAAGTATTTTCAGGGTAGCGGTAATAGAAAAATTTTTGGCAATTTAGAAAAAACCCTGAAAAATGGGTGTTTTTGAAAAAGTCAATATGGCGGATGGCGCGCAAGCGCGTCGTCACGCAGTCAGGATGTGAAGAACAATGCACCAGGCTATTGAGAATTTAAATCACGCGAATCGGTTAAGCCGATCGCGAGTTATGCAAATTTGAAATTTAACAATGTATGAAAAAACTGAAATTTCGCTAAAAACTGAAAAATTCGCGCAAGATCGCTCCAAAAAGTGCACAGCACACTCGGGTAAAATTAAACACGCAGGAAAAACAAAAAAGTCCGATCAAAATATCAATATTTTCAGTCGAGATATAGTTAGTTTTAAAAATGTCGAGGTTGACCAGGTAGCCTCGGTCGATAGGTATTCTATAGAAATATGTTTTAATTTGAAATTTTTCGCTCTTCAGGTGCCGGATCACGGCGTGCGACACGTCGTTGGATGCGGCTTGCGACGCTGGACACGATGGTAAGTATTTTCAGGGTAGCGGTAATAGAAAAATTTTTGGCAATTTAGAAAAAACCCTGAAAAATGGGTGTTTTTGAAAAAGTCAATATGGCGGATGGCGCGCAAGCGCGTCGTCACGCAGTCAGGATGTGAAGAACAATGCACCAGGCTATTGAGAATTTAAATCACGCGAATCGGTTAAGCCGATCGCGAGTTATGCAAATTTGAAATTTAACAATGTATGAAAAAACTGAAATTTCGCTAAAAACTGAAAAATTCGCGCAAGATCGCTCCAAAAAGTGCACAGCACACTCGGGTAAAATTAAACACGCAGGAAAAACAAAAAAGTCCGATCAAAATATCAATATTTTCAGTCGAGATATAGTTGGTTAGGTTAGGTTAGGTTAGGTTAGGTTAGGTTAGGTTAGGTTAGGTTAGGTTAGGTTAGGTTAGGTTAGGTTAGGTTAGGTTAGGTTAGGTTAGGTTAGGTTAGGTTAGGTTAGGTTAGGTTAGGTTAGGTTAGGTTAGGTTAGGTTAGGTTAGGTTAGGTTAGGTTAGGTTAGGTTAGGTTAGGTTAGGTTAGGTTAGGTTAGGTTAGGTTAGGTTAGGTTAGGTTAGGTTAGGTTAGGTTAGGTTAGGTTAGGTTAGGTTAGGTTAGGTTAGGTTAGGTTAGGTTAGGTTAGGTTAGGTTAGGTTAGGTTAGGTTAGGTTAGGTTAGGTTAGGTTAGGTTAGGTTAGGTTAGGTTAGGTTAGGTTAGGTTAGGTTAGGTTAGGTTAGGTTAGGTTAGGTTAGGTTAGGTTAGGTTAGGTTAGGTTAGGTTAGGTTAGGTTAGGTTAGGTTAGGTTAGGTTAGGTTAGGTTAGGTTAGGTTAGGTTAGGTTAGGTTAGGTTAGGTTAGGTTAGGTTAGGTTAGGTTAGGTTAGGTTAGGTTAGGTTAGGTTAGGTTAGGTTAGGTTAGGTTAGGTTAGGTTAGGTTAGGTTAGGTTAGGTTAGGTTAGGTTAGGTTAGGTTAGGTTAGGTTAGGTTTTTTTTTTTTTTTTTTTTTTTTGGATGATGATAATAGACTGTTCTATCCTCCAACGTGATCGGAGTCATTAGTTTTCAATTTTCAGAATGTGCACAATTTCATTATTTATTTCTTTCACACTATCCGGTTTACTCGTACGTATGTAAATTTTAATCTTTATTATATTTAATCATGTTTAACGAACAATTTTCTGTTCGTTTATTGGGCCAAATACGGTTGAAGTCTCTTTTTTTTTTTTTTTTTTACGGTTTATTGTTTTATTTACGGTTACAGACTATATTTTTATATATTACAATTTTAATATATTATTTCACAATATATTACATTGCAATTATTTCTTCATCTTATTTATAATTTTTGCTTTGATAATATTATAATTCTCATTTTTTCTTCCTTTTTATTTTTTCTTTTTGTCATCTTTTATTTTGTTTTATTACTGTTGATTACATATTTAGCTACCTCTGTCATGTATTTTTTTAATGGCCCTATTGTTTTTTTGCTTTCGACTATATCTTTTATTGTATTGAGTGTTAATTCTGTTTTTATTTCAGCTTCCAGATCATATCTTTGTCGGCAAAATATTTGGCATTCAAAAAGAATATGCGGCACGGTCTGGGCTTTTTCCTGGTCACATAAGCAGTTAGAATCCAATTTTAGTTTAAACCTTGACAGATACTCCGCAAATCCCCCATGTCCCGTGAATATCTGTACCAGGATTGGCGTTAGATTCAATCGCTTTCTAAGGCGATAGGCAGTCACCGCGTCTGGGAGAAAGATCTTCGTAATTTTTGCTGTTTCTCCCTGTACGTATCTATCGTTCCACTTTTCGATCGTGTCATGTCTGATTTTGTTCTTCACAAACGAGACCGGGCATTGATCGTAGTGGGATTTCGTTTTTAGACGCAGTGCCGCCTCCTTTGCCAGCTGATCCGCTCTCTCATTGCCCGTCACCCCCACGTGTGCTCTTATCCAGAACAACTTTACTTCTTTGTCTTGGCTTCGCAATTCTGCTATGTCCTGCCTGATTGCGAAGGCCAATGGATGGAAGTTGTTCCGGTTTTTTAGCAACTCTAGTGACGACCGTGAGTCACTGAATATGTTGGTGACTGGGTGTTGTTTAGCTATTTTTATGGCTTGATGGAGAGCATATAGCTCGGCTTGGAAGACCGTGCAGAACGGTTCCAGTTTGTACTTCTTGCACTCCACTTCTTCTCCTTCTACCCATCTAGAGAGAGCTGCCCCAACTTTTCCTTCTATTTTGCTACCGTCCGTGAATATTTGAGGACCAGTTATCTGGTGTCTTTCCATGGTTTCCGGTAACACATCTTCGAGGCATTGGAAAAGGATTTCGTCATCTCTAGCCGGGTGCGGAGCCCTCAAGAAGCACACCCTTTCTTCGATCCGCCGATCTCCCAGTACCGCATCCAGTGGCTTGCCTCGTTTCGCCTCATAAAGCTGAGCAGCTTCCTGAATGCGGAGATCCAGTGGCAGAAGTCCTGTCAATGCGAGTGCAGCGTTAAGTGATACAGTGCGGTACGCCCTGCAGATCTTTTGTGCAAAGCCCCTTTGCACTGCATTTAATTGTTTCTGCACTGTTATTTTTTCTGCCGCCGCTGCCCAGACACTCGCCGCATACATGATTACAGGCTCAACCACTGCTACATATATAGTTCTGATAATTTCCGGACCCAGGCCCCAAGAGATTCGCGCTGCTCTAGCGAGTTGCTTGTAAATATTAAGAGCCTTTTTGCACACATATGACACATGGCTGTTAAATGTGAGTTTTTTATCGATTATGAGTCCCAGAATTTTTACTTCGTCAACCAGTTCAATGGTGTCGTTCCCCATGCGCAAGAGTGGGGCGTCAAACTTTAGTTTTTTAGTCACCACCATAGCATTTGTTTTATGCGGTGCGAACTTCAACTTATTTTTAACGCCCCACTCCCCCACACAGTTCAGCACTCTATTTACTTGCAGCTCGATTTTTGAGACCTCATGTCCGGAAAATATCAGAACTACATCGTCGGCGAAGGCCTGACAATATATTCCTTGCCGTTCCAGCTCATACAATAGAGGGTCCAACAGTAAATTCCAAAATGTGGGTCCTCCGATGGACCCCTGCACACATCCCTTAGTTGTGAATTCAACGTGCTCTCGGCCCATATACCGAACTCGTACTTTCCTCTCCTGAAAGTAACTCCCGACAAGCTTCCTCAGATTCAAAGGGCATCGTTTTTCTTCTAATTGGCATTGTACAGCCGGCCACCATGCGCTGTCGAAAGCCCCCTCTATATCCAAAGATACGACCACGCTGATAAGTTTGTTCTTTAGATTATCCTTGATATGTTGATAGAGGTCATATAGGGAGTCTTCCGTACAGCGCTGGGGGACAAAGCCGTACTGCCTGGGATTCGCTCTTGGAAGCACGTGCCATTTGATTCTTCTGATCATTAATTTCTCGAGAATCTTGCCCATGATTGAGAGAAGACCGATAGGTCTGTACGATTTGGCTTTTGTATAATCGCTTTTGCCCGGTTTCCGAAGAACGATTATCGCAGCCTCCTTCCAGGAAGTTGGGAAATATGCCAACTCGAGGCACTTGTTCATGATACTCAGGAACACCTCCTCTGTCCCTTTTATGGCAGATTGACAGATGTCTGCAGTGAAACCGTCGGACCCCGGCGCCTTCTTCGGATGAAAACTTCTCACTGCTTCTCTCAGCTCTGTCAATGTGAATGGAGGGTCATTCCCGGTGTTGTCCTCTGAGTATGAAGTTGAGTTCTTGGCTTTTTCCCTCACTTCTTTGTGTGCCTCGTTGTCACCGTCCTCTTTATCAGCAGGGAAAAATGTTTCCGACAAGAATTTTACAGATTCTTCCGGATTCATTTCTCGTCCATTATCCACTAGTGGGGAATCTTCGTGGCGCTTTGCTGTTTGTCCGATGACACGATAAATCCCATCCCAGAGACTTTCCCTGTCTTGTTTAGTGCAGAATTCTTTCCAGCTGGATGTTTGTGCTTCTTTCGTTTTTTCCTCATATTTGCTTTTTGCTTCCAGGTACTCGTCTACTACTTCCTGCCTTCTACAAGGAGCCGCGCATCTTATTCTTCGCTTCAGTGTGGCCACTCTTCTCTTCATTTCGTGCAGCTCTTCAGTCCACCAAGGTAAGCCCTTTTTCCCTTTATTTTTTATTTTAGGTATACACTGCTCACAGGCCGCCGTCACGCTTCGAATATATCCCTGAACCAGTTTTTCGAGCTCGTCTTTGCTGTTTGCTGCCCGTACAGTGGTGATGTTAATATTCTCTTCCTCTAAAGCCCCCCTCAATACAGACACAAAGTCGCCCCACTTAGCTTTACGGGTGTTATATTTTCTTGTAGTGTTACTGGGTCTTCCAAGCTTGGGCTTATTGAGGGATATACCGAACGATATGGTGTTGTGGTCCGAGCTGGTGGTGCCCTCTTCCACTTTCCAGTTTTCAACTACATGTAGTAATTCCTGACTACAAGTCGTGACATCTACATGGCTTTTGTATTCCTTGCCACCTCTGATCGTGCAAAATGTTGGTATCGTACCTTCGTTCAGTATATGCATGACCATTTCGTTGAGAGTGCCCACAAGCATTTCTCCCCTGTAATCTTCATGTTTACTTCCCCACCAAGTACTCCATGAGTTCACATCACCTCCAAGGAGAAACATGGGCACCCCCAACTCTTCCTTTAGGCTCTTAATCTGCTCCAGATAAGGCTCAATGGGAAGTTGATCCTCGAAATAGACAGATACCACCGCCACCACCCATGCGTCGGTTCTTATTACTGCTACTGCTACATTTTCAGAGGTCAGAGTCGGACACTCCAGGATCTCTAATGTCTCGTCGAACACTATGATAGCTGCCTTTATTGGCTTGGTTCTATTCAAGGTTTTTTGTACTATTCGGGTTCCTGCATACTGTTTAACTTCACCTTGCGATCCGATATACGGTTCTTGAACCAAAGCAAAAGCTATTTTCCTGTCACGAGCCTCTATCAAGAGTTCCTGGGTGGCAAGCTTTTTCCTCTGGAGGTTGGACTGAAGCACCATGTATGTTTTATTCCCTAGAGTACGTTGATCGTTTTGGGAGCCCGCGGCAACCTCAGCAATACGCGACGCTAGACCTCGCTAGCCTATCCCACTTTTTTCTTATCGGGCAGCTTTGGTCAAAAGCGTTGTGGTCGGTCCTATCCTGCTTTTCGTTTTGACAATTGCGACATGATGGTATGCTGTTAACCAGCCACTCCGGACATTGCGCTTTGAGATGAGCCCCTCCACAATGGCTACACACATCAATGGTCTCAGTACAGTATTTTCGACTGTGACCATAGGCAAGGCATCGCGAGCACTGTACAAGTGGGGATTGATCTTCTACCCTTATTCTCTGCAAGTCAACATGCACTTTGCCTGCAGACACAAGTCGCGTCCAGACCTGAGGAGATGTCTGCATCACAATGTGGTTAGTGTGATCGTTCCTGGTTTTACGCCTATATTTGACTATCATTCTTAGGTCGTCGGATGGAATGCCTTCTAGAATATGTTTATTTTGGGTTTTTAATGCCGCAATTACATCGTCGTCGGTGTTATACGCTAGGACTTCTTTTAAAATGACAAGTGGGTCCTTGTTCTTGACTTCCTCTATCTGAAGTTGCTGGTCGGAGTTTTTGATACGACTTGTGACTTTGTCCAATTCCTCTTTAGTATTGCAGCCTATTATCACCTTTTGGTCCCTAGCTTTTCTCAGTCGTTCTACTTGAAGTCCGTTTGACTTTGCGTCCACAGCAGTCCTTATTTTCTCGATAATTGCGCCGCTGGTAATCTTATCCTCACCAGACGAGATAACGACTGAGTGAAGTGGCTTCCGTATGAATGGATGTTTTATGTTGTCCGTAGCTGCGACCTGGGCATAGGTAACATTATGTGAAACCTCCTTATTGACTCGTGGTTCCAGTTTCAACTGTTCCGTCAGAGCCGTAGTGTGTTCGCTACACTCAGCAACTGCCTGGCCATGTTCTTCGAGCTTATCAAGTAGTTTCTTCATCAGTTCCGTTTGCTGAGGTATCTCTCCACTTTCCGTCATTTGTGTAACAGCTGCTAACTTTGTACGTTCTTTCTCTAGTTTAAGCAGTTCCAGGTTGCGTTGTAACGTTTCCCTAGATTCTGCAAGGCGTAACACTATGTCGTACATGTCAGCCAGCTTTTTCAGGACACCCTCTTTGATTGACGTTTTGAGGTTGCCAGACTGCTCCATCTGACTTTTTGCCTCCATATACAACCTATTGGCTTTGGATGGGAGCCCTGCCATAGAAACAGTCGGAGAGTCCAAACTTGAGGATTCCCCCACGTCCGATGCACGCTGTCTACCAGGTGAGCCTGGTTTATCAGTAGGGGCGCGTTTTGCTAATATTCCACCTGTTTGGACATGGAAGTTACCCTTAGCCGTACCAGCAGCTGTGTCTGATTTTAAAAATCTTTGACTCATTGTTATAAAATGAGGTTCGAGGTCAGATATAATATAATGTAAAGGTCAATAACCAAAAGTGGTTAAAATGCGGTCAAAGTGACCTGTCAAGTGTGTAAATATATGATAAGACTCAAAAAAGTCTTAAAGTAAATAAAAAAGGAGAAAATAATTTTGAAAATTGACTGAGGTGATGTACCCAAGACAAACAAGGGTGGGTTGGGCGGGGAAATTTTTTGCTTTTCAGGTGCCGGATCTCGGCGTGCGGCACGTCGTTGGATGCGGCTCGCGACGCTGGACAAGATGGTAAGTATTTTCAGGGTAGCGGTAATAGAAAAATTTCGGGAAATTTGGAAAAAACCCTGAAAAATGGGTGTTTTTGAAAAAGTCAATATGGCGGATGGCGCGCAAGCGCGTCGTCACGCAGTCAGGATGTGAAGAACAATGCACCAGGCTATTGAGAATTTAAATCACGCGAATCGGTTAAGCCGATCGCGAGTTATGCAAATTTGAAATTTAACAATGTATGAAAAAACTGAAATTTCGCTAAAAACTGAAAAATTCGCGCAAGATCGCTCCAAAAAGTGCACAGCACACTCGGGTCAAATTAAACACGCAGGAAAAACAAAAAAGTCCGATCAAAATATCAATATTTTCAGTCGAGATATAGTTGGTTAGGTTAGGTTAGGTTAGGTTAGGTTAGGTTAGGTTAGGTTAGGTTAGGTTAGGTTAGGTTAGGTTAGGTTAGGTTAGGTTAGGTTAGGTTAGGTTTTTTTTTTTTTTTTTTTTTTTTTTTTTTTTTTTTTTTTAAATAGAACGCTCCCCTGACTGAGTCAGAGACCTTTTCTGCAATTTTTAATGTTCATTTTTCTTTTTCTTTTTCAGGTCGGGTCGCAGCCCCTACATCACTTAGTACTACTAATATTAATATTAATACTGTTTCTTGTTTCTTTACTTTTTTTTTTTTTTTTTTACTTTTTTGTTTCTTTGTTTGTTATCTGTGTGTTTGTATGTATCTATTGATATAAAACTATATTAATATTACATACTTTTCTTACTACTGTTTTCTTTTTTTTCTTATGTTTTATTTATAAAATTAATTTCTTTTACTATTTTATTTATGTATTCGACTAGATGCGGTCTGGATTGCGTTCCAATGAACAGTTCTTCTAATTTGTTCTCGGTAATATTCATATTTACTTTGCATTCCAAATCGTATCTAGACACTGCAAATTTGGGACACTCTACTAAAAGATGCTCAATTGTTTCAGATTGCGCTCCACACACACACAATGGATCAGCTTTGCATTTAAAGCGGTGTAAGTAGGCAGAGAATCCACCATGTCCTGTCAGCGCCTGTGTTAATAGCTGTGTATGTGCTATCGTCTTGAGTACTTTATGTGCTGATTGTACTGTGGAAAGGAACTTTTTAGTGACAGCTGCAGTATTTCCCACGTGATACCTGTCGTTCCAGACGTCGACACTGTTCAGTCTGATTTGTCTCCTCACATATGACACGGGTATTTTGTCATAGTTGGCTCCTACCTTGTCATTCTTAGCTACCTGTTTCGCGAGTTCATCCGCTCTTTCGTTGCCGATTATTCCGACATGAGCCTTGATCCAGTATAGATGGATTGCTCTCCCTTGCTTCCGGATGGTGGCAACGTTTTCGCGAATTCTCCTCGCCAGAGGTTGACAAGTTTCAGACTGGATTACTGTTTCCAGTCCCGATCGCGAGTCACTGAATATTGCAACTCCGTCATCTTTCAGCCGTTTTAGGACATAGTCCGTTGCTTGCATCAAAGCGTACAGTTCGGCCTGGTACACTGTGCAGTTCCTATCTAGCTTTAGTTTTTTGGTTGCAATCTCTTTTCCGTGCCTGTAGCATACGTATGCGGCGCCAACTCCCTCCTCCATTTTGCTCCCGTCCGTAAAGATCTTAGCGGCAGGCATCTGACGTTCTGTCTCGATTTCTTCGTTGAGCTCGTTCAAACATTCAAAGCTTATATCTATGTCTATCGCCGGATGAGTCAACTCCAAATATTTGGCTTTGCGCTCTACTTCCCTGTCCGCCAAACACCGCACTGGCATACCTCGCTTTGCTTCATACAGCTCTTGTGACTCTCTAACTCTAAGGTCGAGCGGTATGAGTCCCGACAAAACCAATGCTGCGTTCAGCGAGACAGTTCTGTATGCCTTACAGATCTTTTGAGCCATACTGCGCTGGATTGTGTTCAGTTGCTTTTGAACCCCTATCTTTTCTGCCGCTGGAGCCCAAGAATTGGCCGCGTACAGGATGACTGGCTCCACCACGGCCGTATACATGGTCTTGATTATCTCCGGGTTTAGTCCCCACTTTAGTTTCGCTGCCCTTGTCAGCTGGTTAACTATGTTGGCTGCCTTGCGGCAGACATTCCCAATGTGAGCATTGAATGTCAGTTTTTTGTCGACCGTCAAGCCTAATATCTTGATTTGGTCGACAAACTGAATTACAGTTCCACTCATGTGCAAGACTGGGTTTTCATACTTAAGCTTTCTCGTCACGACCATTGCGTGCGTTTTGTGTGCTGCAAACCTAAGTTTGTTCTTACTTCCCCACTCTTGCACATGAGCAAGAACTGCGTTTATTTTTGCTCGCATAGTTTCAGGATCATGTCCGGAGAAAATCAAGACCACGTCATCCGCGAAAGCCTGGGTGTACACATCGTATTCCCTAAGGTCATCCAGCAGTGGGTCCAGCAGCAGATTCCAGAATGTTGGCCCTGCAACCGAGCCTTGCACACATCCCTTATCCGTCTCTTTCCTGCATTTTGCTCCGGCGTAGACCAGTTGGACTGCTCTCTCGGAAAGATAACTGTCGACCAATTTCTTCAGATTTACGGGGCATCCTTTCCTACCAAGTTGGGCTCTGATGGCAGGCCACCACGCGTTATCAAAAGCGCCCTCTATGTCTAAGGATATAACCACGCTAGCTTTTTTCTTTTCCATGTTTTCCTTTAGGTGTTTTGTTAGATCATAGAGGGCGTCTTCTGTCCCGCGCTGCGGTACAAAGCCATATTGCCTTGTATTCATTCTTGGTAGTAGATGCCATCTGATTCGCTTGACCATCATCTTTTCCAATATCTTCCCGAATATTGAGAGCAGCCCAATTGGCCTATATGACTTCGGACCACAGTAGTCATCCCGTCCGGGTTTTCTGAGCACAATGACTGCTGCCTCTTTCCACAGCTTCGGGAAGTAAGCCAACTTCAGGCATTTGTTGGCAATCGATAGATACACTTTTTTGTTTACAGATATTGCCTCTTGGCAAATATCTGCTGTGAATCCATCGATTCCCGGTGCCTTCTTGGGTTTGAAGCTGTGGATGGTTTTTGTGAGTTCTAGCTCAGTAAACGGGGGATCGTTTACTCCTTCTTCTACCGTGCCTTCGTCTCGAGCTACTTCCTCCCTTATTCCCTTATGGTGCTCGTTCTCCACGGTAATGTCATCAGCCGGGAAGAAGCTATCCGCAAGCATTTTAGCCGACTCTTCAGGACTAAGTTCCCTTCCATCTACTGTAAATGTTTGATCCTCGTGTCTTCTAGATGTTCCCCTCAATACACGGTAGATTCCGTCCCATAGGCTCTCTTTTTCCTGTTTTGTACAGTACTGTCTCCAACTTTCCACTTGGGCTCTCTCTGCTTCCTCTTCATATTTTCTCTTCGCTTCTATGTATTCTTCCAGCACATACTGTCTACGACGAGCCGAAGCGCATGAAACTCTTCTCTTTTTTGTGGTGGCGTCTCGCTTCAGATTCTCTAGCTCGTTATTCCACCAAGGTAGATAGTCTTTTTTCGCCTTTTTAGTTGGAGGGATGGCAGCTTCACAGGCTCTTGTAACGCAATCACTATAATCCTTAACTACCTTTTCCAATTCTTCCTTGCTACTAACCTCATTTATTCTTTGTTCTGTAATGTTCTCAACTATCAATTCTTGTTTTAGCTTTTCTCGGAATTCTTGCCAATTTGCTTTTCTGGTATTAAACTTCCTTGTGGATTTTTCATTTTTTACCTCTTTCTCTTTTCCAGTGTTTTTTATGTCAAAAGTGATTGCGTTATGATCCGAACTTGTTATTCCTTCATCTACCTTCCAGTCAGCCACCTTGTTAATAAGATTTTGACTGCAGCAAGTAATATCCACCCTACTTTTAAACTCTTTCCCATTTCTCACCGCGAAAAATGTCGGCTTATTGCCCTCGTTTAGCAAATGCAGTTCCATTTCATCTATTGTCCCCATAAGTGCTTCGCCTCTGTGATCCTCTGTCGCGCTTCCCCACCAAGGGCTCCAGGAATTCACGTCGCCACCAATGATGAGACTGCCATTGCCTTCCGCTTGTTTAATGAGTTTTAGTTGTTCCAGGTATGGCTCTATTGGCTTACTGTCTTCGAAGTATACGGATACAAGAGTGGTTTCCCAGTTTTTGGTCTTCAATCTTGCTACTGCAATATTTTCAGTTGTCAGGTTCTTTTGAGCGACGATAGTAATATTGTCGTCAAAGACTAAAATTGCAGCTTTCACCGGCTTTTCCCGATTCCCAACACTCTGCACCACTCTGTATCCTGTTCTTTGCTGTACTACTCCTTGACCAGCCACATAGGGCTCCTGGACCAGAGCTATTCCCACCTTCCGTTTCAGGCATTCGTGTAGCAGTTCTTTCATCGCAAGCTTTTTTCTTTGGAGGTTAGACTGTATGACTCTGCATTTGCCAAACAAGGGTTCGTTGTTGCTTCCGGTGTTGCATCTGTTATTCCTCTGAGAGCCCTTAGCAATAAGCTACCCTTGCCCTGGCTAGCTTATCCCACTTGACTCGTATGGGGCAGGAAACGTCAAATGCATTGTGCTCTACATTGTCTAATTTGGCATGCAGGCAGTTAACTCGGAGGCACTTTATCCGATAAAACAGGGCACTGGGACCTTAAATGGGGCCCTGCGCAATGGCTACATAGATCCTCTGTTTCCGTGCATAATTTTTTGCCGTGGCCGTAAGCGAGGCACCTAGAGCACTGAACAACAGGGGATTGATCAAACACAGGAACCCTCTGCAGATCAATATGTACTTTTCCCGCCGTAGTTAGCCTCTGCCAAATTTTCGGTGAGACTTGCAGAACCACGTGATTCTCATATTGATTCCTGGCCTTCTTCCTGTATTTCACGGTTGCCCTAAAGTCTTCCTCCGGTATACCTTCTACTAGATGACTGTTCTGCCTTTTCAATGCATCTATGATGTCCGCATCCGAGTTGTACTTAAGCACATTTCTTAAGATAATTAGGGGGTCTCGGTTTTCCTTCTCTTCAACAATAAAGTTTTCTTTCCGTTCTTGTATGTGCTTAACCACCTTCTTCATATCTTCTTTTGTTTGGCAACTGACTATTATCTTTTGGTCTCTTGCTTTCCTCAGTCTGTCTATTTTAATGCCGTTTTCTCTAGCATTAACCGCCCCTCGAATCCTCTGTATAAGATCTTCACTTGTTTCTCGGTCATTTTCTGACGATATAACAACAGAGTGCAGTTGGCCTGGGACTTTTGGTGTTTCAGTCTGTTTGTCTTGCCCTAATACATTTAGTGCATTTTTCGCTACTATTGAAGCGTAAGTGGCCTTTCTTTCCTCCCTGTCGTTCTCTATCATCTTTTTTACTTCTCTGACCTCAGTCAAAATCTCATGCAGTTTTTCGTTACTCGTATCCATCTCGAGTTCCTTCTCTTTTGTCACTTCTTCTCTTATTTCTTCCGTTGCAGTGGTGTTCTTCGTCGATGCTGATTTTGCCTCAAGCTCAAGTTCAGTCACCACTTTTGTTAGACTCTGAAGACATTCATAAACCGCCTTTTTGATCGTATCCTTCAGATTCCTTGAAGAGTCTAACTGAGTTCTTGCCTTACTAATGAGGGATCGCGCTTCAACTGCTAGTTTGCGTGATTTTGGAATCCTGCTCGCTTTATCTGCAGAGAGGTCAATAAGCGGCTTTGGAGATGGAGACTTCTGCTTTGACCCAGCTTCCAGAAGCTCGATTGATTTACGCACAGTTTTGACATTATTTGACCCCGTTGCAGGGGTACTGAAATCGTCGACATTAAAAGTTTTATTGGTGTCCATCTCCTTGGGAGACTGGTCCTTAGAAACGGGGGTTCTAGATAGAAACATAGGGAGCATTCCACCAGTCACCTGACGGTTTTACGATAAAAGTAAAGGTTGAAAAACTTATAGAAACCTTTAAACTTAAGAAATATAAACAAATAAAGCGTTTAAGTCAATAAAAATGATCAAAAATAAAAATAAAAATGGTCGAGCCAATGTACCACCGTTAAATCAGGGTGGGTGGGCGGGGAAATTTTTTGCTTTTCAGGTGCCGGATCACGGCGTGCGACACGTCGTTGGATGCGGCTTGCGACGCTGGACACGATGGTAAGTATTTTCAGGGTAGCGGTAATAGAAAAATTTTTGGCAATTTAGAAAAAACCCTGAAAAATGGGTGTTTTTGAAAAAGTCAATATGGCGGATGGCGCGCAAGCGCGTCGTCACGCAGTCAGGATGTGAAGAACAATGCACCAGGCTATTGAGAATTTAAATCACGCGAATCGGTTAAGCCGATCGCGAGTTATGCAAATTTGAAATTTAACAATGTATGAAAAAACTGAAATTTCGCTAAAAACTGAAAAATTCGCGCAAGTACGCTCCAAAAAGTGCACAGCACACTCGGGTAAAATTAAACACGCAGGAAAAACAAAAAAGTCCGATCAAAATATCAATATTTTCAGTCGAGATATAGTTGGTTAGGTTAGGTTAGGTTAGGTTAGGTTAGGTTAGGTTAGGTTAGGTTAGGTTAGGTTAGGTTAGGTTAGGTTAGGTTAGGTTAGGTTAGGTTAGGTTAGGTTAGGTTAGGTTAGGTTAGGTTAGGTTAGGTTAGGTTAGGTTAGGTTAGGTTAGGTTAGGTTAGGTTAGGTTAGGTTAGGTTAGGTTAGGTTAGGTTAGGTTAGGTTAGGTTAGGTTAGGTTAGGTTAGGTTAGGTTAGGTTAGGTTAGGTTAGGTTAGGTTAGGTTAGGTTAGGTTAGGTTAGGTTAGGTTAGGTTAGGTTAGGTTAGGTTAGGTTAGGTTAGGTTAGGTTAGGTTAGGTTAGGTTAGGTTAGGTTAGGTTAGGTTAGGTTAGGTTTTTTTTTTTTTTTTTTTTTTTTTTTTTTTTTTTTTTTTTTTTTTATTTATCACATACCTCCAACATAATCGGAGTCATTTTCATTTCTTGTCGTTTAGTTAACATTTAGTAATAATGTGCTTATTTTAAGATAGTTATTATGTATTTTCACTACTTCTATTTTCTATCCTTAAATTTTTTATTCTTTTATAAATATATCTTAAATTTGTTTGTCTTTTTATCTTAGAACTGCTTCCAAATTATTATTTTTATACTTATTTTATTTCATGCTTAACTATAATATGCACCAGATATTTAGTAAAGCATTAATTTCCTATGCAGTTTTATTTCTTTCTATCACTATTCTAGCAATTTTTTCGCAGAATTCTAAGAACTTGTACCTATTTTTATTTAACATTATTTCTTGTATTGTGTTACGTTCTAACTTGAAGTTTGTTTTCTGTTCCAGCTCGTGCCTGTCTTTGCTGTGGATCGGGCAATCTACGAGGACATGGATTATGCTTTCTGCTGTTGAGGAATCGCAAGGGCATGAAGGGTTCTCCTTACACTTGAAGCGATTCAAGTATTCGGAGAACCCGCCATGCCCCGTAAGTATTTGCGTTCTCAGCATCGTCATTTCCAATTTTCGCACTATTTTGTACGCCGCCGTCACGTTAGGGAAGAAAACTTTTGTTGTAGATGCCGTATCGCCGTTTATATACCTCTGGTTCCATGTTTGAAGTGTCTCGGAACGTAAGTTGCGCTTTATATACGAGATCGGGCATCGGTCGTAAACTGGTTTGCGTTTGGAATCCCCAGCGGCCTCTTTGGCTAAAGTATCGGCTCTCTCATTGCCTACCAATCCGGCGTGTGCTTTGATCCAGAAAAAATATACTTTTCTATTCTGGAGAGACACTACTCTCAGGTTGTCTCTGATTTCAACCGCCAGCGGATGGAGGCAATCGTAGTTTTGCACTGTCTGGAGAGCTGCCATCGAGTCGCTGAAGATTCCGAACGTTTCCGCTTTTTTATTCTTCACGATCTCCCTAGACGCCACGCATATCGCCAGCAGTTCCGCCTGATACACCGTACTGTAGCCCGGGAGAGCAAGCTTGATTGCTTTGGTCTCGGTCCCGCTAGTCCAAATTGATAGTGCCGCGCCAACTTTACCATCAATCCTGCTCCCATCTGTGTATATACGGACTTCTAGGTCGTCGTGAGCATCTACCTGCTCCTGATTTACCAGTCTGGACACCTCAATTTTCATCTGCTCCGCTGGGTGTAGATTGCTTATTGCTGGGGCCATCCTCTCGACCTCCCTGTCTCCAAGCATCGCCTGAGGCACTCCCCTTCGGGCCTCATAAAACAAAGCTGCTTCCCGAACACGGAGGTCGAGCGGCAGTATTCCAGCTATTACAAGAGCAGCGTTCAACGAGACAGTGCGATAAGCTTTGCACAGCTTTAGTGCTATTCCTCGTTGCACTGTTCCGAGGTGTTTTATGACACCTAGCTTGTCTGCGGCTGGCGCCCATGCACTGGCGGCGTACAATATGATGGGTTCAATCGTCGCGGTATAAATAACCCGTATCACCTCGGGGTGAAGCCCCCAGCTGGCTTTAGCTGCTTTAGATAGCTGCTTATACACACCGATGGCTTTACGGCAGACCTTTGAGACGTGAGCATTAAACGTCAGTTTGTTAGTAGGTTAGGTTAGGTTAGGTTAGGTTAGGTTAGGTTAGGTTAGGTTAGGTTAGGTTAGGTTAGGTTAGGTTAGGTTAGGTTAGGTTAGGTTAGGTTAGGTTAGGTTAGGTTAGGTTAGGTTAGGTTAGGTTAGGTTAGGTTAGGTTAGGTTTTTTTTTTTTTTTTTTTTTTTTGGATGATGATAATAGACTGTTCTATCCTCCAACGTGATCGGAGTCATTAGTTTTCAATTTTCAGAATGTGCACAATTTCATTATTTATTTCTTTCACACTATCCGGTTTACTCGTACGTATGTAAATTTTAATCTTTATTATATTTAATCATGTTTAACGAACAATTTTCTGTTCGTTTATTGGGCCAAATACGGTTGAAGTCTCTTTTTTTTTTTTTTTTTTACGGTTTATTGTTTTATTTACGGTTACAGACTATATTTTTATATATTACAATTTTAATATATTATTTCACAATATATTACATTGCAATTATTTCTTCATCTTATTTATAATTTTTGCTTTGATAATATTATAATTCTCATTTTTTCTTCCTTTTTATTTTTTCTTTTTGTCATCTTTTATTTTGTTTTATTACTGTTGATTACATATTTAGCTACCTCTGTCATGTATTTTTTTAATGGCCCTATTGTTTTTTTGCTTTCGACTATATCTTTTATTGTATTGAGTGTTAATTCTGTTTTTATTTCAGCTTCCAGATCATATCTTTGTCGGCAAAATATTTGGCATTCAAAAAGAATATGCGGCACGGTCTGGGCTTTTTCCTGGTCACATAAGCAGTTAGAATCCAATTTTAGTTTAAACCTTGACAGATACTCCGCAAATCCCCCATGTCCCGTGAATATCTGTACCAGGATTGGCGTTAGATTCAATCGCTTTCTAAGGCGATAGGCAGTCACCGCGTCTGGGAGAAAGATCTTCGTAATTTTTGCTGTTTCTCCCTGTACGTATCTATCGTTCCACTTTTCGATCGTGTCATGTCTGATTTTGTTCTTCACAAACGAGACCGGGCATTGATCGTAGTGGGATTTCGTTTTTAGACGCAGTGCCGCCTCCTTTGCCAGCTGATCCGCTCTCTCATTGCCCGTCACCCCCACGTGTGCTCTTATCCAGAACAACTTTACTTCTTTGTCTTGGCTTCGCAATTCTGCTATGTCCTGCCTGATTGCGAAGGCCAATGGATGGAAGTTGTTCCGGTTTTTTAGCAACTCTAGTGACGACCGTGAGTCACTGAATATGTTGGTGACTGGGTGTTGTTTAGCTATTTTTATGGCTTGATGGAGAGCATATAGCTCGGCTTGGAAGACCGTGCAGAACGGTTCCAGTTTGTACTTCTTGCACTCCACTTCTTCTCCTTCTACCCATCTAGAGAGAGCTGCCCCAACTTTTCCTTCTATTTTGCTACCGTCCGTGAATATTTGAGGACCAGTTATCTGGTGTCTTTCCATGGTTTCCGGTAACACATCTTCGAGGCATTGGAAAAGGATTTCGTCATCTCTAGCCGGGTGCGGAGCCCTCAAGAAGCACACCCTTTCTTCGATCCGCCGATCTCCCAGTACCGCATCCAGTGGCTTGCCTCGTTTCGCCTCATAAAGCTGAGCAGCTTCCTGAATGCGGAGATCCAGTGGCAGAAGTCCTGTCAATGCGAGTGCAGCGTTAAGTGATACAGTGCGGTACGCCCTGCAGATCTTTTGTGCAAAGCCCCTTTGCACTGCATTTAATTGTTTCTGCACTGTTATTTTTTCTGCCGCCGCTGCCCAGACACTCGCCGCATACATGATTACAGGCTCAACCACTGCTACATATATAGTTCTGATAATTTCCGGACCCAGGCCCCAAGAGATTCGCGCTGCTCTAGCGAGTTGCTTGTAAATATTAAGAGCCTTTTTGCACACATATGACACATGGCTGTTAAATGTGAGTTTTTTATCGATTATGAGTCCCAGAATTTTTACTTCGTCAACCAGTTCAATGGTGTCGTTCCCCATGCGCAAGAGTGGGGCGTCAAACTTTAGTTTTTTAGTCACCACCATAGCATTTGTTTTATGCGGTGCGAACTTCAACTTATTTTTAACGCCCCACTCCCCCACACAGTTCAGCACTCTATTTACTTGCAGCTCGATTTTTGAGACCTCATGTCCGGAAAATATCAGAACTACATCGTCGGCGAAGGCCTGACAATATATTCCTTGCCGTTCCAGCTCATACAATAGAGGGTCCAACAGTAAATTCCAAAATGTGGGTCCTCCGATGGACCCCTGCACACATCCCTTAGTTGTGAATTCAACGTGCTCTCGGCCCATATACCGAACTCGTACTTTCCTCTCCTGAAAGTAACTCCCGACAAGCTTCCTCAGATTCAAAGGGCATCGTTTTTCTTCTAATTGGCATTGTACAGCCGGCCACCATGCGCTGTCGAAAGCCCCCTCTATATCCAAAGATACGACCACGCTGATAAGTTTGTTCTTTAGATTATCCTTGATATGTTGATAGAGGTCATATAGGGAGTCTTCCGTACAGCGCTGGGGGACAAAGCCGTACTGCCTGGGATTCGCTCTTGGAAGCACGTGCCATTTGATTCTTCTGATCATTAATTTCTCGAGAATCTTGCCCATGATTGAGAGAAGACCGATAGGTCTGTACGATTTGGCTTTTGTATAATCGCTTTTGCCCGGTTTCCGAAGAACGATTATCGCAGCCTCCTTCCAGGAAGTTGGGAAATATGCCAACTCGAGGCACTTGTTCATGATACTCAGGAACACCTCCTCTGTCCCTTTTATGGCAGATTGACAGATGTCTGCAGTGAAACCGTCGGACCCCGGCGCCTTCTTCGGATGAAAACTTCTCACTGCTTCTCTCAGCTCTGTCAATGTGAATGGAGGGTCATTCCCGGTGTTGTCCTCTGAGTATGAAGTTGAGTTCTTGGCTTTTTCCCTCACTTCTTTGTGTGCCTCGTTGTCACCGTCCTCTTTATCAGCAGGGAAAAATGTTTCCGACAAGAATTTTACAGATTCTTCCGGATTCATTTCTCGTCCATTATCCACTAGTGGGGAATCTTCGTGGCGCTTTGCTGTTTGTCCGATGACACGATAAATCCCATCCCAGAGACTTTCCCTGTCTTGTTTAGTGCAGAATTCTTTCCAGCTGGATGTTTGTGCTTCTTTCGTTTTTTCCTCATATTTGCTTTTTGCTTCCAGGTACTCGTCTACTACTTCCTGCCTTCTACAAGGAGCCGCGCATCTTATTCTTCGCTTCAGTGTGGCCACTCTTCTCTTCATTTCGTGCAGCTCTTCAGTCCACCAAGGTAAGCCCTTTTTCCCTTTATTTTTTATTTTAGGTATACACTGCTCACAGGCCGCCGTCACGCTTCGAATATATCCCTGAACCAGTTTTTCGAGCTCGTCTTTGCTGTTTGCTGCCCGTACAGTGGTGATGTTAATATTCTCTTCCTCTAAAGCCCCCCTCAATACAGACACAAAGTCGCCCCACTTAGCTTTACGGGTGTTATATTTTCTTGTAGTGTTACTGGGTCTTCCAAGCTTGGGCTTATTGAGGGATATACCGAACGATATGGTGTTGTGGTCCGAGCTGGTGGTGCCCTCTTCCACTTTCCAGTTTTCAACTACATGTAGTAATTCCTGACTACAAGTCGTGACATCTACATGGCTTTTGTATTCCTTGCCACCTCTGATCGTGCAAAATGTTGGTATCGTACCTTCGTTCAGTATATGCATGACCATTTCGTTGAGAGTGCCCACAAGCATTTCTCCCCTGTAATCTTCATGTTTACTTCCCCACCAAGTACTCCATGAGTTCACATCACCTCCAAGGAGAAACATGGGCACCCCCAACTCTTCCTTTAGGCTCTTAATCTGCTCCAGATAAGGCTCAATGGGAAGTTGATCCTCGAAATAGACAGATACCACCGCCACCACCCATGCGTCGGTTCTTATTACTGCTACTGCTACATTTTCAGAGGTCAGAGTCGGACACTCCAGGATCTCTAATGTCTCGTCGAACACTATGATAGCTGCCTTTATTGGCTTGGTTCTATTCAAGGTTTTTTGTACTATTCGGGTTCCTGCATACTGTTTAACTTCACCTTGCGATCCGATATACGGTTCTTGAACCAAAGCAAAAGCTATTTTCCTGTCACGAGCCTCTATCAAGAGTTCCTGGGTGGCAAGCTTTTTCCTCTGGAGGTTGGACTGAAGCACCATGTATGTTTTATTCCCTAGAGTACGTTGATCGTTTTGGGAGCCCGCGGCAACCTCAGCAATACGCGACGCTAGACCTCGCTAGCCTATCCCACTTTTTTCTTATCGGGCAGCTTTGGTCAAAAGCGTTGTGGTCGGTCCTATCCTGCTTTTCGTTTTGACAATTGCGACATGATGGTATGCTGTTAACCAGCCACTCCGGACATTGCGCTTTGAGATGAGCCCCTCCACAATGGCTACACACATCAATGGTCTCAGTACAGTATTTTCGACTGTGACCATAGGCAAGGCATCGCGAGCACTGTACAAGTGGGGATTGATCTTCTACCCTTATTCTCTGCAAGTCAACATGCACTTTGCCTGCAGACACAAGTCGCGTCCAGACCTGAGGAGATGTCTGCATCACAATGTGGTTAGTGTGATCGTTCCTGGTTTTACGCCTATATTTGACTATCATTCTTAGGTCGTCGGATGGAATGCCTTCTAGAATATGTTTATTTTGGGTTTTTAATGCCGCAATTACATCGTCGTCGGTGTTATACGCTAGGACTTCTTTTAAAATGACAAGTGGGTCCTTGTTCTTGACTTCCTCTATCTGAAGTTGCTGGTCGGAGTTTTTGATACGACTTGTGACTTTGTCCAATTCCTCTTTAGTATTGCAGCCTATTATCACCTTTTGGTCCCTAGCTTTTCTCAGTCGTTCTACTTGAAGTCCGTTTGACTTTGCGTCCACAGCAGTCCTTATTTTCTCGATAATTGCGCCGCTGGTAATCTTATCCTCACCAGACGAGATAACGACTGAGTGAAGTGGCTTCCGTATGAATGGATGTTTTATGTTGTCCGTAGCTGCGACCTGGGCATAGGTAACATTATGTGAAACCTCCTTATTGACTCGTGGTTCCAGTTTCAACTGTTCCGTCAGAGCCGTAGTGTGTTCGCTACACTCAGCAACTGCCTGGCCATGTTCTTCGAGCTTATCAAGTAGTTTCTTCATCAGTTCCGTTTGCTGAGGTATCTCTCCACTTTCCGTCATTTGTGTAACAGCTGCTAACTTTGTACGTTCTTTCTCTAGTTTAAGCAGTTCCAGGTTGCGTTGTAACGTTTCCCTAGATTCTGCAAGGCGTAACACTATGTCGTACATGTCAGCCAGCTTTTTCAGGACACCCTCTTTGATTGACGTTTTGAGGTTGCCAGACTGCTCCATCTGACTTTTTGCCTCCATATACAACCTATTGGCTTTGGATGGGAGCCCTGCCATAGAAACAGTCGGAGAGTCCAAACTTGAGGATTCCCCCACGTCCGATGCACGCTGTCTACCAGGTGAGCCTGGTTTATCAGTAGGGGCGCGTTTTGCTAATATTCCACCTGTTTGGACATGGAAGTTACCCTTAGCCGTACCAGCAGCTGTGTCTGATTTTAAAAATCTTTGACTCATTGTTATAAAATGAGGTTCGAGGTCAGATATAATATAATGTAAAGGTCAATAACCAAAAGTGGTTAAAATGCGGTCAAAGTGACCTGTCAAGTGTGTAAATATATGATAAGACTCAAAAAAGTCTTAAAGTAAATAAAAAAGGAGAAAATAATTTTGAAAATTGACTGAGGTGATGTACCCAAGACAAACAAGGGTGGGTTGGGCGGGGAAATTTTTTGCTTTTCAGGTGCCGGATCTCGGCGTGCGGCACGTCGTTGGATGCGGCTCGCGACGCTGGACAAGATGGTAAGTATTTTCAGGGTAGCGGTAATAGAAAAATTTCGGGAAATTTGGAAAAAACCCTGAAAAATGGGTGTTTTTGAAAAAGTCAATATGGCGGATGGCGCGCAAGCGCGTCGTCACGCAGTCAGGATGTGAAGAACAATGCACCAGGCTATTGAGAATTTAAATCACGCGAATCGGTTAAGCCGATCGCGAGTTATGCAAATTTGAAATTTAACAATGTATGAAAAAACTGAAATTTCGCTAAAAACTGAAAAATTCGCGCAAGATCGCTCCAAAAAGTGCACAGCACACTCGGGTCAAATTAAACACGCAGGAAAAACAAAAAAGTCCGATCAAAATATCAATATTTTCAGTCGAGATATAGTTGGTTAGGTTAGGTTAGGTTAGGTTAGGTTAGGTTAGGTTAGGTTAGGTTAGGTTAGGTTAGGTTAGGTTAGGTTAGGTTAGGTTAGGTTAGGTTAGGTTAGGTTAGGTTAGGTTAGGTTAGGTTAGGTTAGGTTAGGTTAGGTTAGGTTAGGTTAGGTTAGGTTAGGTTAGGTTAGGTTAGGTTAGGTTAGGTTAGGTTAGGTTAGGTTAGGTTAGGTTAGGTTAGGTTAGGTTAGGTTAGGTTAGGTTAGGTTAGGTTAGGTTAGGTTAGGTTAGGTTAGGTTAGGTTAGGTTAGGTTAGGTTAGGTTAGGTTAGGTTAGGTTAGGTTAGGTTAGGTTAGGTTAGGTTAGGTTAGGTTAGGTTAGGTTAGGTTAGGTTAGGTTAGCACCGATGGCTTTACGGCAGACCTTTGAGACGTGAGCATTAAACGTCAGTTTGTTAGTAGGTTAGGTTAGGTTAGGTTAGGTTAGGTTAGGTTAGGTTAGGTTAGGTTAGGTTAGGTTAGGTTAGGTTAGGTTAGGTTAGGTTAGGTTAGGTTAGGTTAGGTTAGGTTAGGTTAGGTTAGGTTAGGTTAGGTTAGGTTAGGTTAGGTTTTTTTTTTTTTTTTTTTTTTTTGGATGATGATAATAGACTGTTCTATCCTCCAACGTGATCGGAGTCATTAGTTTTCAATTTTCAGAATGTGCACAATTTCATTATTTATTTCTTTCACACTATCCGGTTTACTCGTACGTATGTAAATTTTAATCTTTATTATATTTAATCATGTTTAACGAACAATTTTCTGTTCGTTTATTGGGCCAAATACGGTTGAAGTCTCTTTTTTTTTTTTTTTTTTACGGTTTATTGTTTTATTTACGGTTACAGACTATATTTTTATATATTACAATTTTAATATATTATTTCACAATATATTACATTGCAATTATTTCTTCATCTTATTTATAATTTTTGCTTTGATAATATTATAATTCTCATTTTTTCTTCCTTTTTATTTTTTCTTTTTGTCATCTTTTATTTTGTTTTATTACTGTTGATTACATATTTAGCTACCTCTGTCATGTATTTTTTTAATGGCCCTATTGTTTTTTTGCTTTCGACTATATCTTTTATTGTATTGAGTGTTAATTCTGTTTTTATTTCAGCTTCCAGATCATATCTTTGTCGGCAAAATATTTGGCATTCAAAAAGAATATGCGGCACGGTCTGGGCTTTTTCCTGGTCACATAAGCAGTTAGAATCCAATTTTAGTTTAAACCTTGACAGATACTCCGCAAATCCCCCATGTCCCGTGAATATCTGTACCAGGATTGGCGTTAGATTCAATCGCTTTCTAAGGCGATAGGCAGTCACCGCGTCTGGGAGAAAGATCTTCGTAATTTTTGCTGTTTCTCCCTGTACGTATCTATCGTTCCACTTTTCGATCGTGTCATGTCTGATTTTGTTCTTCACAAACGAGACCGGGCATTGATCGTAGTGGGATTTCGTTTTTAGACGCAGTGCCGCCTCCTTTGCCAGCTGATCCGCTCTCTCATTGCCCGTCACCCCCACGTGTGCTCTTATCCAGAACAACTTTACTTCTTTGTCTTGGCTTCGCAATTCTGCTATGTCCTGCCTGATTGCGAAGGCCAATGGATGGAAGTTGTTCCGGTTTTTTAGCAACTCTAGTGACGACCGTGAGTCACTGAATATGTTGGTGACTGGGTGTTGTTTAGCTATTTTTATGGCTTGATGGAGAGCATATAGCTCGGCTTGGAAGACCGTGCAGAACGGTTCCAGTTTGTACTTCTTGCACTCCACTTCTTCTCCTTCTACCCATCTAGAGAGAGCTGCCCCAACTTTTCCTTCTATTTTGCTACCGTCCGTGAATATTTGAGGACCAGTTATCTGGTGTCTTTCCATGGTTTCCGGTAACACATCTTCGAGGCATTGGAAAAGGATTTCGTCATCTCTAGCCGGGTGCGGAGCCCTCAAGAAGCACACCCTTTCTTCGATCCGCCGATCTCCCAGTACCGCATCCAGTGGCTTGCCTCGTTTCGCCTCATAAAGCTGAGCAGCTTCCTGAATGCGGAGATCCAGTGGCAGAAGTCCTGTCAATGCGAGTGCAGCGTTAAGTGATACAGTGCGGTACGCCCTGCAGATCTTTTGTGCAAAGCCCCTTTGCACTGCATTTAATTGTTTCTGCACTGTTATTTTTTCTGCCGCCGCTGCCCAGACACTCGCCGCATACATGATTACAGGCTCAACCACTGCTACATATATAGTTCTGATAATTTCCGGACCCAGGCCCCAAGAGATTCGCGCTGCTCTAGCGAGTTGCTTGTAAATATTAAGAGCCTTTTTGCACACATATGACACATGGCTGTTAAATGTGAGTTTTTTATCGATTATGAGTCCCAGAATTTTTACTTCGTCAACCAGTTCAATGGTGTCGTTCCCCATGCGCAAGAGTGGGGCGTCAAACTTTAGTTTTTTAGTCACCACCATAGCATTTGTTTTATGCGGTGCGAACTTCAACTTATTTTTAACGCCCCACTCCCCCACACAGTTCAGCACTCTATTTACTTGCAGCTCGATTTTTGAGACCTCATGTCCGGAAAATATCAGAACTACATCGTCGGCGAAGGCCTGACAATATATTCCTTGCCGTTCCAGCTCATACAATAGAGGGTCCAACAGTAAATTCCAAAATGTGGGTCCTCCGATGGACCCCTGCACACATCCCTTAGTTGTGAATTCAACGTGCTCTCGGCCCATATACCGAACTCGTACTTTCCTCTCCTGAAAGTAACTCCCGACAAGCTTCCTCAGATTCAAAGGGCATCGTTTTTCTTCTAATTGGCATTGTACAGCCGGCCACCATGCGCTGTCGAAAGCCCCCTCTATATCCAAAGATACGACCACGCTGATAAGTTTGTTCTTTAGATTATCCTTGATATGTTGATAGAGGTCATATAGGGAGTCTTCCGTACAGCGCTGGGGGACAAAGCCGTACTGCCTGGGATTCGCTCTTGGAAGCACGTGCCATTTGATTCTTCTGATCATTAATTTCTCGAGAATCTTGCCCATGATTGAGAGAAGACCGATAGGTCTGTACGATTTGGCTTTTGTATAATCGCTTTTGCCCGGTTTCCGAAGAACGATTATCGCAGCCTCCTTCCAGGAAGTTGGGAAATATGCCAACTCGAGGCACTTGTTCATGATACTCAGGAACACCTCCTCTGTCCCTTTTATGGCAGATTGACAGATGTCTGCAGTGAAACCGTCGGACCCCGGCGCCTTCTTCGGATGAAAACTTCTCACTGCTTCTCTCAGCTCTGTCAATGTGAATGGAGGGTCATTCCCGGTGTTGTCCTCTGAGTATGAAGTTGAGTTCTTGGCTTTTTCCCTCACTTCTTTGTGTGCCTCGTTGTCACCGTCCTCTTTATCAGCAGGGAAAAATGTTTCCGACAAGAATTTTACAGATTCTTCCGGATTCATTTCTCGTCCATTATCCACTAGTGGGGAATCTTCGTGGCGCTTTGCTGTTTGTCCGATGACACGATAAATCCCATCCCAGAGACTTTCCCTGTCTTGTTTAGTGCAGAATTCTTTCCAGCTGGATGTTTGTGCTTCTTTCGTTTTTTCCTCATATTTGCTTTTTGCTTCCAGGTACTCGTCTACTACTTCCTGCCTTCTACAAGGAGCCGCGCATCTTATTCTTCGCTTCAGTGTGGCCACTCTTCTCTTCATTTCGTGCAGCTCTTCAGTCCACCAAGGTAAGCCCTTTTTCCCTTTATTTTTTATTTTAGGTATACACTGCTCACAGGCCGCCGTCACGCTTCGAATATATCCCTGAACCAGTTTTTCGAGCTCGTCTTTGCTGTTTGCTGCCCGTACAGTGGTGATGTTAATATTCTCTTCCTCTAAAGCCCCCCTCAATACAGACACAAAGTCGCCCCACTTAGCTTTACGGGTGTTATATTTTCTTGTAGTGTTACTGGGTCTTCCAAGCTTGGGCTTATTGAGGGATATACCGAACGATATGGTGTTGTGGTCCGAGCTGGTGGTGCCCTCTTCCACTTTCCAGTTTTCAACTACATGTAGTAATTCCTGACTACAAGTCGTGACATCTACATGGCTTTTGTATTCCTTGCCACCTCTGATCGTGCAAAATGTTGGTATCGTACCTTCGTTCAGTATATGCATGACCATTTCGTTGAGAGTGCCCACAAGCATTTCTCCCCTGTAATCTTCATGTTTACTTCCCCACCAAGTACTCCATGAGTTCACATCACCTCCAAGGAGAAACATGGGCACCCCCAACTCTTCCTTTAGGCTCTTAATCTGCTCCAGATAAGGCTCAATGGGAAGTTGATCCTCGAAATAGACAGATACCACCGCCACCACCCATGCGTCGGTTCTTATTACTGCTACTGCTACATTTTCAGAGGTCAGAGTCGGACACTCCAGGATCTCTAATGTCTCGTCGAACACTATGATAGCTGCCTTTATTGGCTTGGTTCTATTCAAGGTTTTTTGTACTATTCGGGTTCCTGCATACTGTTTAACTTCACCTTGCGATCCGATATACGGTTCTTGAACCAAAGCAAAAGCTATTTTCCTGTCACGAGCCTCTATCAAGAGTTCCTGGGTGGCAAGCTTTTTCCTCTGGAGGTTGGACTGAAGCACCATGTATGTTTTATTCCCTAGAGTACGTTGATCGTTTTGGGAGCCCGCGGCAACCTCAGCAATACGCGACGCTAGACCTCGCTAGCCTATCCCACTTTTTTCTTATCGGGCAGCTTTGGTCAAAAGCGTTGTGGTCGGTCCTATCCTGCTTTTCGTTTTGACAATTGCGACATGATGGTATGCTGTTAACCAGCCACTCCGGACATTGCGCTTTGAGATGAGCCCCTCCACAATGGCTACACACATCAATGGTCTCAGTACAGTATTTTCGACTGTGACCATAGGCAAGGCATCGCGAGCACTGTACAAGTGGGGATTGATCTTCTACCCTTATTCTCTGCAAGTCAACATGCACTTTGCCTGCAGACACAAGTCGCGTCCAGACCTGAGGAGATGTCTGCATCACAATGTGGTTAGTGTGATCGTTCCTGGTTTTACGCCTATATTTGACTATCATTCTTAGGTCGTCGGATGGAATGCCTTCTAGAATATGTTTATTTTGGGTTTTTAATGCCGCAATTACATCGTCGTCGGTGTTATACGCTAGGACTTCTTTTAAAATGACAAGTGGGTCCTTGTTCTTGACTTCCTCTATCTGAAGTTGCTGGTCGGAGTTTTTGATACGACTTGTGACTTTGTCCAATTCCTCTTTAGTATTGCAGCCTATTATCACCTTTTGGTCCCTAGCTTTTCTCAGTCGTTCTACTTGAAGTCCGTTTGACTTTGCGTCCACAGCAGTCCTTATTTTCTCGATAATTGCGCCGCTGGTAATCTTATCCTCACCAGACGAGATAACGACTGAGTGAAGTGGCTTCCGTATGAATGGATGTTTTATGTTGTCCGTAGCTGCGACCTGGGCATAGGTAACATTATGTGAAACCTCCTTATTGACTCGTGGTTCCAGTTTCAACTGTTCCGTCAGAGCCGTAGTGTGTTCGCTACACTCAGCAACTGCCTGGCCATGTTCTTCGAGCTTATCAAGTAGTTTCTTCATCAGTTCCGTTTGCTGAGGTATCTCTCCACTTTCCGTCATTTGTGTAACAGCTGCTAACTTTGTACGTTCTTTCTCTAGTTTAAGCAGTTCCAGGTTGCGTTGTAACGTTTCCCTAGATTCTGCAAGGCGTAACACTATGTCGTACATGTCAGCCAGCTTTTTCAGGACACCCTCTTTGATTGACGTTTTGAGGTTGCCAGACTGCTCCATCTGACTTTTTGCCTCCATATACAACCTATTGGCTTTGGATGGGAGCCCTGCCATAGAAACAGTCGGAGAGTCCAAACTTGAGGATTCCCCCACGTCCGATGCACGCTGTCTACCAGGTGAGCCTGGTTTATCAGTAGGGGCGCGTTTTGCTAATATTCCACCTGTTTGGACATGGAAGTTACCCTTAGCCGTACCAGCAGCTGTGTCTGATTTTAAAAATCTTTGACTCATTGTTATAAAATGAGGTTCGAGGTCAGATATAATATAATGTAAAGGTCAATAACCAAAAGTGGTTAAAATGCGGTCAAAGTGACCTGTCAAGTGTGTAAATATATGATAAGACTCAAAAAAGTCTTAAAGTAAATAAAAAAGGAGAAAATAATTTTGAAAATTGACTGAGGTGATGTACCCAAGACAAACAAGGGTGGGTTGGGCGGGGAAATTTTTTGCTTTTCAGGTGCCGGATCTCGGCGTGCGGCACGTCGTTGGATGCGGCTCGCGACGCTGGACAAGATGGTAAGTATTTTCAGGGTAGCGGTAATAGAAAAATTTCGGGAAATTTGGAAAAAACCCTGAAAAATGGGTGTTTTTGAAAAAGTCAATATGGCGGATGGCGCGCAAGCGCGTCGTCACGCAGTCAGGATGTGAAGAACAATGCACCAGGCTATTGAGAATTTAAATCACGCGAATCGGTTAAGCCGATCGCGAGTTATGCAAATTTGAAATTTAACAATGTATGAAAAAACTGAAATTTCGCTAAAAACTGAAAAATTCGCGCAAGATCGCTCCAAAAAGTGCACAGCACACTCGGGTCAAATTAAACACGCAGGAAAAACAAAAAAGTCCGATCAAAATATCAATATTTTCAGTCGAGATATAGTTGGTTAGGTTAGGTTAGGTTAGGTTAGGTTAGGTTAGGTTAGGTTAGGTTAGGTTAGGTTAGGTTAGGTTAGGTTAGGTTAGGTTAGGTTAGGTTAGGTTAGGTTAGGTTAGGTTAGGTTAGGTTAGGTTAGGTTAGGTTAGGTTAGGTTAGGTTAGGTTAGGTTAGGTTAGGTTAGGTTAGGTTAGGTTAGGTTAGGTTAGGTTAGGTTAGGTTAGGTTAGGTTAGGTTAGGTTAGGTTAGGTTAGGTTAGGTTAGGTTAGGTTAGGTTAGGTTAGGTTAGGTTAGGTTAGGTTAGGTTAGGTTAGGTTAGGTTAGGTTAGGTTAGGTTAGGTTAGGTTAGGTTAGGTTAGGTTAGGTTAGGTTAGGTTAGGTTAGGTTAGGTTAGGTTAGGTTAGGTTAGGTTAGGTTAGGTTAGGTTAGGTTAGGTTAGGTTAGGTTAGGTTAGGTTAGGTTAGGTTAGGTTAGGTTAGGTTAGGTTAGGTTAGGTTAGGTTAGGTTAGGTTAGGTTAGGTTAGGTTAGGTTAGGTTAGGTTAGGTTAGGTTAGGTTAGGTTAGGTTAGGTTAGGTTAGGTTAGGTTAGGTTAGGTTAGGTTAGGTTAGGTTAGGTTAGGTTAGGTTAGGTTAGGTTAGGTTAGGTTAGGTTAGGTTAGGTTAGGTTAGGTTAGGTTAGGTTAGGTTAGGTTAGGTTAGGTTAGGTTAGGTTAGGTTAGGTTAGGTTAGGTTAGGTTAGGTTAGGTTAGGTTAGGTTAGGTTAGGTTAGGTTAGGTTAGGTTAGGTTAGGTTAGGTTAGGTTAGGTTAGGTTAGGTTAGGTTAGGTTAGGTTAGGTTAGGTTAGGTTAGGTTAGGTTAGGTTAGGTTAGGTTAGGTTAGGTTAGGTTAGGTTAGGTTAGGTTAGGTTAGGTTAGGTTAGGTTAGGTTAGGTTAGGTTAGGTTAGGTTAGGTTAGGTTAGGTTAGGTTAGGTTAGGTTAGGTTAGGTTAGGTTAGGTTAGGTTAGGTTAGGTTAGGTTAGGTTAGGTTAGGTTAGGTTAGGTTTTTTTTTTTTTTTTTTTTTTTTTTTTTTTTTTTTTTAATTTAGTACCTCCAACATGATTGGAGACTGTTTTTACGTTTTGCATTTAATTTTTTAAATATTATAGGTTTCTTAGTCTACTTTTTTTTTTTTTTTTTTTTTTTTTTTTTTTTTTTTTTACTATTTGTTTTCGCATCTACATTTTTTATGACAATGTGGTATCGTGTTTACGTCAATTTATCTTTTATCACATCTTTTGTTTATATGTCTGTTACATATATATTTCAATATATACATACATCATATATTTCTTTTCTATTTATTTCTATTTATTACCCTTTTTGCAATTTTCACACAATATTTCAGAAATTCCTGTCTTTTTTCTCGATCCTTCATAATACTTTTTACATTTTCGCAGACCAGAGCCTCACCGATTAGATGTTCAGCTTCGTATCTATGCAGGCCATACACCGGACATTTGAAGAGGACGTGTTCAATGGATTCATCGACTTCTTCGCAGATGCACGATGGACTCTCCTTGCATTTAAAGCGATTCAAGTACGCGGAGAATCCACCGTGCCCTGTCATCACTTGCGTCAGAACCATGGTGAGCTCAATTTTTCTTATTAATTTATAAGCCTCTATAGCATCAGGGAAAAATATTTTCGTTACCCTTGCTGTGTCGCCGGTCTTATATCGCTGATTCCACTCGACTAGGGACTCCATTCGTATTTCGCGTTTTGCGAAGGAAATCGGGCATTGGTCGTAGTCCGGTTTGGTCTTTTTCTTAAGGGCTGCTTCCTTTGCAAGTGCATCCGCGCGTTCATTTCCCTCCAACCCTGCATGTGCCTTTATCCAAAACAGTGTAATTTCCTTGTTCTGGTATTTTGCAGTTTTGATGTTTTGGCGTATTTTGTGTGCCAAGGGATGGAGGGAATATGGGTTCGCAACTGTCTCTAGTGACGATTTTGAGTCGCTATATATTCCGAAGCTAATTTTTTTACTTTTGAGGATTTCCTCTGTTGCCCTATGGATGGCCAGTAGTTCAGCCTGATAGACTGTACAGTAGGATGACAGTTTCAATTTGAGGGCTTTAGTTTCGCTATGGTTATCCCATATGGATAAGGCCGCTCCAACTTTACCCTCAATCTTACTGCCATCCGTGAATATCCGGACAGCTTGGTTGTTAAAAGCTGCTAACTGTTCGTCATCTATCAGGCTGACGTGGTCCAGATTTTCGTGTTCTGCAGGGTGCTGGATATCAATGTACGCTGTCCTTTTCTCTACCTCACGGTCGGCTAGCTCTGGCCTGGATATTCCTCTCCCTACCCGGAATAATGCTGCTGCTTCTCGTATTCTTAAATCTAAGGGGAGAAGCCCAGCAAGCACCAGTGCAGAATGCAGAGACACTGTACGATACCCACGACAGATTTTTTGGGCAAACACCCGTTGCACGGCATTGAGTTGCCTTTGGACCCCCAGTTTTTCCGCTGCCGGCGCCCAAACGTTAGCGGCGTACATAATTACTGGTTCCACAACCGCTGTGTATATGGTCCTGACCACCTCGGGATGGAGGCCCCAGCTCACTTTTGCAGCTCTGGATAGCTGTTTTGAGATGTTTAAAGCCTTTTTGCATTGTATAGCCACATGGTTGTTGAAAGTGAGTTTGTTATCTATAGTCAATCCCAAGATTTTGACTTCACCAGACATTCCAATGTTGATCCCACCCATGGTCAGCAGTGGGGAGTCAAATTTAAGCTTGTTTGTTACCACCATTGCGTTTGTCTTATGTGGGGCGAACTTGAGCTTATTTTGGACCCCCCACCCCTGAACATATGCGAGAGCAGCATTGGCTTGTCTCTGTACCTCCATCGCCGTATCCCCGTCAAAGACCAACACCACGTCATCTGCGAAAGCCTGACAGTAATGTCCTCTCTTTTCAAGACCCTTCAGCAGGGGATCCAAAAGCAAGTTCCACAGCACAGGTCCCCCTATGGATCCCTGTACGCAGCCCTTTGTCGTTTCTCTCGCAAGCTCCTCACCTGCGTAGCGCACCCTGACCTTTCGATTTTGGAGGTAACTACCCATGACCCTTCTTATATTTAGGGGACATCTTTCTTCCGCGAGTCTCACCTTGATAGCAGGCCACCATGCACTATCAAAGGCTCCCTCTATGTCCAGTGATACCACTGTTATCAGCTTCTTTAAGCTTAGCTTGCCTTTTATGTGGTCCACCAAGTCGTAGAGGGAGCCTTCGGCGCTTTTTTGTGGCATAAAGCCATATTGACGTGGGCTGAGTTTAGGCAGGATATGCCACTTCATCCTTCCAACTATCATTTTTTCCAGGATCTTACCCAGCACTGGCAAAAGTCCTATGGGTCTATACGCTTTAGGATTTGTGTAGTCATCCTTTCCAGGTTTCCTTAAGACTACAACTGTAGCTTCCTTCCAGATTGCGGGAAAGTGACCCAGTTCCAGGCATTTATTTGCCAGTGCTAGGAAGATCCCGGGATCGGCATCAATCGCATTTCGGCATATATCCGCAGTAAAGCCGTCAGAGCCTGGAGCCTTTTTCGGATCGAAGCTGTCAATAGCAATTTTCAGCTCTCCAAGAGTAAACGGTGGATCATCGGATACACCATGGTCCACCTCGTTTACTTTCTTGGCTTCTTCCCGTATAAGACTGTGCTCTTGGTTGTCCTCTTGTTCATTGTCTTCCGGGTAAAAGGTTTCCGCCAACAATTTTGCGGATTCACTTGAGTCCAGCGCTTTATTTCCCTTGACAAGGGGCAGGTCTTCTTGCCTTTTCGTAGTCCTCCCTATTACCCTATAGATCCCTTCCCACAATCCTTCTTTATCCTGCCTCTCGCAAAAATTCTTCCAGCTTGCAATTTGTGATTTTTTAGCTTCGGTCTCATATTTTTCTTTTGCTTTCAGGTACTCATCGATCACTCCGGGTCTTCGTATTGGTGCTGCGCAGCGGATACGGCGTTTCTTCGTAGTGGCATCCTTCTTCAGCCTGTCAAGCTCCTCATTCCACCATGCTAGGGTAAGTTTTGTTTGTTTTTTAATTTTTGGGAAAGACGATTCACATATTTCTAAAATTGCGTTAGTGTAAATTTGAATTTTGTTGTCTAATTCCATTGGGTTTGTAATTTTGTCAATTTCCGAGTGTGTTAAATTTTTTACTTTTAATAATTGTTCCAACTTCTCACGAAATTGGTGCCAATTGGCTTTTTTGCAGTTGTACTTTCTTGTTGTTCTTTCTATGTGTGTCCCTTTTGATTTTTCTAAATTAATTTTAAAACTGATAGCATTATGGTCAGAGCTTGTCATGCTCTCATCCACCTTCCAATCTTCAATTGGCCCAAGGAGGTCTTCAGAGCACACCGTGATGTCGACGTGGCTCCTGTAGGTCTTATTTCCCCTTATTGTGTCAAAAGTTGGGGTATCACCCTCGTTTAGCACCTGTAGACCCATCTCCACTATTGCCCCAGCAACCTCTTCACCCCTGTGGTCCAGAACACTGCTTCCCCACCAAGGATTTTTAGCATTTGCGTCACCCCCAACCACTATTCTGTCAACGCCTATTTCTTCTCTTATCTTTTTCAGAAGTTCGAGATAAGGTTCTATAGGTTTATCTGGTTCTATGTAGAATGACACAACGGCGATTTCCCAGGCTTTTGTCTTTAGTTTTAGTGCAACTATGTTGTTATTTGTTAATGTCGGGTATTGGGTGACATCCAGGTTAGAATCGAATACTGCTATTGCTGATTTCACAACTCCTTCATCATGATTTGAGTTCTGAAATATTCGTACTCCCCTGTAGTCCTTTAGTCTGCCCAATCCACCGACATACGGCTCTTGTAGGAGCGCCACGGCGACTCCACGGGTCTGCGCTTCAAGGAGCAGCTCGTTTGTTGCCAGCTGTTTCCTCTGCAGGTTTGCTTGCACTAGACCATAGGGTGTTATTCTGCCTTGAGTGCCCTCAGCAATACGCTACAGCTGATCGGGCTATCTCATCCCATTTCCGACGCGTTGGGCATTCAGAACTGAAGGCATTGTGTTCGACGTGCTCTAATTTTGCCCTCAAGCAGTTTTTGCAACTTGGCGGTACGTCCGAAAGGAAGTCGGCGCACTCTGACTTCATGTGAGGGCCACCACAGTGGCTACATACGTCTACCGTTTCTTTGCAGAAACGTTTCCCGTGCCCATATCCCAAGCAGCGCGTACACTGTACCAACGGGGATTGATCTTCCACTCTGACGCGCTGAAGGTCTATGTGCACGGTCCCAGCCTCTGTCATTCGCCGCCAAATAGTAGGAGAAACGCTAGCAATTATGTGGTTTGTGTGAGGATTTCTAGCCCTTCGTCTATATTTTATTTCCAGTCTATCTTCCCCATCGCCGAGGCTGCGAAAGATGGCCCCGTTCTGATTCCTCAGTCCTTTGAGAATGTCCTCATCTGTGTTTGCTGACAATACATTTTTGAGAATCAGCAACGGGTCCTTGTTCCTCACCTCCTCGACGGTGAGGTCGATTCCTTCCTTTTCGAGTTTGTCTCTGATCTTGTTCCTTTCTTCTTTGGACCCAAAACCCATAATAATCTTTCTATCTTTAGCCTTTCGCACCCTTTCGACTTTAATCCAGCCCTCCTTTGCGTCCACCACCTTTCTCAGCCTGTCTAATACTTCTTCTCCTGTTTCTTTTTCGTTTTTTGAGGTGACCACTACAGAATGGAGTGTGCTTCTCCTAGGTGGTGCCCTTCCACACTCAGACGCAGCAACACTCGCATATGATGCACGCTCAATCGTTTCCTTTTGTTTTTCAATTATCAATTTCAGCTCCTCCATTCCCTTGGTATTTTCCAATAGGATCCTGGAGTGCTCTTCAATTTTGGAGACAATATTGTCGGCATCAGTGCTTATTGAAAAGGTGGAATCGACTGTCCCTGTTACCGTTTCGGTCCTTTTGACCCCTTTCGCTGCCTCTTTCATTCTTTTAATTTCCGTGTCTGCTTCTTTCGCTAGTTGGTACAGTCGTTCCAAGGCCTCTGTGACTCCTGACTTGATTTCGGTCTTGATATTTCTTGAATTGTTCAAGTGCAGCTTGGCCTTGGTAAGACACGCTCTGGCTTCTGTCATCCGGTCTGCGTACTTTCTATTGTTTGGGGAGACAGTTTCCATGGGGATTTTTCGCGCCACTGCTGTTCCACTATCTTGCGATAAGGCTGGCCGCTGTCTTATTTTGGCCGCATGGGTCTGCGTAGTCGTTTCTATTGCAGGGACAGCAGTTGTTGAGTTAGTGGTTTCCCACTCGTCGATACTGCGTCTAACATTAGACGCTGTCGTGTCAGTGTTTGAAGGTGGATTAGCCCGGTCGATTGATTTCGGAGTGTGATAGCCAAACATGTTGGAGACACACGTCAAGTGTATACAAGATGAACTTAAAATAAGATAAAATAAAAGTTAAACAAATATTGTTAATTTATAGGAGAGAAAATACTCCTAAGCCTTAATGTCAAAATATCCAGCAACGAAAGCGTTAAAGGGGGTCGCTTAAAGCTAACAAAAGTGTAAAAACTTTAAAAAGTCAATCTTAAAAATTTGAAAAATGGTCGAGCCAATATACCAAAACCTCAACAGGGTGGGTTGGGCGGGGCAATTTTTCGTTTTTCAGGTGCCGGATCACGGCGTGCGACACGTCGTTGGATGCGGCTTGCGACGCTGGACACGATGGTAAGTATTTTCAGGGTAGCGGTAATAGAAAAATTTTTGGCAATTTAGAAAAAACCCTGAAAAATGGGTGTTTTTGAAAAAGTCAATATGGCGGATGGCGCGCAAGCGCGTCGTCACGCAGTCAGGATGTGAAGAACAATGCACCAGGCTATTGAGAATTTAAGTCACGCGAATCGGTTAAGCCGATCGCGAGTTATGCAAATTTGAAATTTAACAATGTATGAAAAAACTGAAATTTCGCTAAAAACTGAAAAATTCGCGCAAGATCGCTCCAAAAAGTGCACAGCACACTCGGGTAAAATTAAACACGCAGGAAAAACAAAAAAAGTCCGATCAAAATATCAATATTTTCAGTCGAGATATAGTTAGTTTTAAAAATGTCGAGGTTGACCAGGTAGCCTCGGTCGGTAGGTATTCTATAGAATTATGTTTTAATTTGAAATTTTTCGCTTTTCAGGTGCCGGATCACGGCGTGCGACACGTCGTTGGATGCGGCTTGCGACGCTGGACACGATGGTAAGTATTTTCAGGGTAGCGGTAATAGAAAAATTTTTGGCAATTTAGAAAAAACCCTGAAAAATGGGTGTTTTTGAAAAAGTCAATATGGCGGATGGCGCGCAAGCGCGTCGTCACGCAGTCAGGATGTGAAGAACAATGCACCAGGCTATTGAGAATTTAAGTCACGCGAATCGGTTAAGCCGATCGCGAGTTATGCAAATTTGAAATTTAACAATGTATGAAAAAACTGAAATTTCGCTAAAAACTGAAAAATTCGCGCAAGATCGCTCCAAAAAGTGCACAGCACACTCGGGTAAAATTAAACACGCAGGAAAAACAAAAAAAAGTCCGATCAAAATATCAATATTTTCAGTCGAGATATAGTTAGTTTTAAAAATGTCGAGGTTGACCAGGTAGCCTCGGTCGGTAGGTATTCTATAGAATTATGTTTTAATTTGAAATTTTTCGCTTTTCAGGTGCCGGATCACGGCGTGCGACACGTCGTTGGATGCGGCTTGCGACGCTGGACACGATGGTAAGTATTTTCAGGGTAGCGGTAATAGAAAAATTTTTGGCAATTTAGAAAAAACCCTGAAAAATGGGTGTTTTTGAAAAAGTCAATATGGCGGATGGCGCGCAAGCGCGTCGTCACGCAGTCAGGATGTGAAGAACAATGCACCAGGCTATTGAGAATTTAAGTCACGCGAATCGGTTAAGCCGATCGCGAGTTATGCAAATTTGAAATTTAACAATGTATGAAAAAACTGAAATTTCGCTAAAAACTGAAAAATTCGCGCAAGATCGCTCCAAAAAGTGCACAGCACACTCGGGTAAAATTAAACACGCAGGAAAAACAAAAAAAAGTCCGATCAAAATATCAATATTTTCAGTCGAGATATAGTTAGTTTTAAAAATGTCGAGGTTGACCAGGTAGCCTCGGTCGGTAGGTATTCTATAGAATTATGTTTTAATTTGAAATTTTTCGCTTTTCAGGTGCCGGATCACGGCGTGCGACACGTCGTTGGATGCGGCTTGCGACGCTGGACACGATGGTAAGTATTTTCAGGGTAGCGGTAATAGAAAAATTTTTGGCAATTTAGAAAAAACCCTGAAAAATGGGTGTTTTTGAAAAAGTCAATATGGCGGATGGCGCGCAAGCGCGTCGTCACGCAGTCAGGATGTGAAGAACAATGCACCAGGCTATTGAGAATTTAAGTCACGCGAATCGGTTAAGCCGATCGCGAGTTATGCAAATTTGAAATTTAACAATGTATGAAAAAACTGAAATTTCGCTAAAAACTGAAAAATTCGCGCAAGATCGCTCCAAAAAGTGCACAGCACACTCGGGTAAAATTAAACACGCAGGAAAAACAAAAAAAAGTCCGATCAAAATATCAATATTTTCAGTCGAGATATAGTTAGTTTTAAAAATGTCGAGGTTGACCAGGTAGCCTCGGTCGGTAGGTATTCTATAGAATTATGTTTTAATTTGAAATTTTTCGCTTTTCAGGTGCCGGATCACGGCGTGCGACACGTCGTTGGATGCGGCTTGCGACGCTGGACACGATGGTAAGTATTTTCAGGGTAGCGGTAATAGAAAAATTTTTGGCAATTTAGAAAAAACCCTGAAAAATGGGTGTTTTTGAAAAAGTCAATATGGCGGATGGCGCGCAAGCGCGTCGTCACGCAGTCAGGATGTGAAGAACAATGCACCAGGCTATTGAGAATTTAAATCACGCGAATCGGTTAAGCCGATCGCGAGTTATGCAAATTTGAAATTTAACAATGTATGAAAAAACTGAAATTTCGCTAAAAACTGAAAAATTCGCGCAAGATCGCTCCAAAAAGTGCACAGCACACTCGGGTAAAATTAAACACGCAGGAAAAACAAAAAAAGTCCGATCAAAATATCAATATTTTCAGTCGAGATATAGTTGGTTAGGTTAGGTTAGGTTAGGTTAGGTTAGGTTAGGTTAGGTTAGGTTAGGTTAGGTTAGGTTAGGTTAGGTTAGGTTAGGTTAGGTTAGGTTAGGTTAGGTTAGGTTAGGTTAGGTTAGGTTAGGTTAGGTTAGGTTAGGTTAGGTTAGGTTAGGTTAGGTTAGGTTAGGTTAGGTTAGGTTAGGTTAGGTTAGGTTAGGTTAGGTTAGGTTAGGTTAGGTTAGGTTAGGTTAGGTTAGGTTAGGTTAGGTTAGGTTAGGTTAGGTTAGGTTAGGTTAGGTTAGGTTAGGTTAGGTTAGGTTTTTTTTTTTTTTTTTTTTATTATAGTACCTCCGTTGACCTTCACCACGGGGCGAAGACTTTGTGTTTCGGGTTTTATTTCACACTTTTGCAATACAATATTTTCCTTTTATGATTTGTAGGGTTAAGGGCACATGATAGCCCTGACGTCATTTTATTTACTTTGTAAGATTGAATTGCCTTGTTTTTTATTTTATCTTTAGATCTGTTTTGCTGTTTTTATTTTCTTCAACTGTAATTATTATTTCTGAAATTTACCGCTTACCTATTTATTTAATTATCTTTTAGTTTGTTATGCTATTCAACAATATAATTTTTCTATATATTATGATAACATAGTTTTCTTTTTCATATTTTATTTCTTTTTATTACTTTTTCTGCAATATTACGGCAGTAATACAAGAAGTTATCTCTGTTTTTACCCAACATTATCGTGCACAATTTGTCTGCTTTTATTATTTCACAGAATTTTTGCTCGAACTCAAAACGTTCCCTGCCAAAAGTGGGAATAGGTGCGGGACCGATTCTTTAACCGCGGGGTCGCAAATACACGATGGGCTCTCCTTGCACTTGAATCGATTCAAGTATTCCGAGAACCCACCGTGACCTGTCATTATTTGCGTTTGAACGCTGCCTATTTTTAGTTTGCGTACCACCCTGTACGCCGCCACCGCATCTGGGAAAAATAATTTTGTTATTGAGGCTGTTTGGCCCGTCTGATATCTCCGGTTCCACTCATCGAGCGTTTCAGCACGAATGCTTTGCTTGATGTATGAAACCGGACATAGATCATAGTTTGGTTTTCGTTTGGAGTTTACAGCCGCCTCCTTTGCTAACTTATCAGCTCTCTCATTTCCGTTTAACCCTGCGTGAGCTTTTATCCAAAACAAGGTTACCACCTTGTTTTGGAGAAATGAATATCTCATGTTTTCCCTTGCTTCCACGGCCAGGGGATGGAGACAACTGTAGTTTTTAACAGTTTGGAGAGCTGCCATAGAGTCGCTGTAAACCCCAAACGAAGAGGCTTTGTGCTTGCGGATTGCTTTAGTTGCTTCGCATATTGCCAATAGCTCAGCCTGGTAGACTGTACAGTACTTTGGGAGAGCGAGTTTTACGGATTTAGTTTCAGCCTCGCTATTCCACATGGAAAGCGCGGCGCCGACTTTTCCTTGAATTTTGCTCCCATCAGTAAATATGCGTACATCATAATTACTATGGGAGTTCAGTTGCTCTTCATCTACCAGGCTGATAATCTCCAGCTCGACACGTTTTGCGGGATGTGGAACCTCCAGTGCTGAGGCCATACTTTCGACACTCCTATCACCCAGCACCCGCTGAGGCACTCCCTTTTTCGCTTCGTACAACGAAGCTGCTTCTCTGACTCGGAGGTCGAGGGGTAGTATTCCTGCTAAAACGAGTGCCGAGTTCAAGGAGACCGTTCTATATGCCTTGCACAATTTTTGAGCAATTCCGCGTTGCACTACGCCCAACTGCCTCATGATTCCCAGCTTTTCAGCGGCTGGTGCCCAGACGCTGGCGGCATACAGAATAATAGGCTCCATTGTTGCCATGTATATAGTCCTTATGACTTCCGGGTGAAGTCCCCAACTCACTTTGGCTGCTCTGGACAGCTGTTTATATACGCCTATCGCCTTTCGACATACATTTGAGATATGCGCGTTAAATGTTAACTTGTCATCAATTGTGACGCCTAACATTTTGATCTCATTGGACATAGGTATGTCTATCCCGCCCATGGTCAAGCGTGGGGTATCGTATTTTAATTTGCGGGTAATGACCATCGCAGTCGTTTTTTGCGGAGCAAATCGTAGCTTGTTTTGGACACCCCACGCTTGAACATATTCGAGAGCGGCGTTGGCGCGTATCTGCACGTCTCGAGCTGTTTCGCCGGAAAATACTAAAACAACGTCATCGGCAAAAGCTTGACAGTAGTCTTTTCTCGCAGCTAGGCCTTTCAACAGCGGGTCCAACAAAAGATTCCAAAGAATTGGACCCCCTATAGAACCCTGGACACAGCCAATTCCAGTTGTTTTCTGGTATTCCTCCCCTGCATACCTCACCTTGACTTTTCTGTTACTGAGGTAGCTGTCTATGACTCGCCTGAGATTTACCGGACAGTTTTCCTCAGCCAGTCGGACTCTTATTGCTGGCCACCAAGCACTGTCGAAGGCTCCCTCTATATCCAGAGATATTACAGTTATGATCTTTTTCAGATCTAAGTTTTTACGAATGAATTTCATTAGTGTATAGAGGGAGTCTTCAGTGCTTCTCTGGGGCATGAACCCGAACTGGCGAGTACTCATTTTCGGCATTATGTGGAATCTAAGGCGGGCCACTAACATTTTCTCATAAATTTTGCTCAGAATTGGCAGCAGTCCAATTGGCCTGTATGATTTGGGGCTGGTATAATCACCCTTTCCTGGTTTCCTGAGCATCACCACCGTAGCTTCTTTCCAGGCCTCAGGAAAGTAACTGTGCTCTAGGCATTTATTAAGCAATGCCAGGAATGCCTCTGGCTCACATACAATGGCTCTGCTACATATATCGGCGGTTAATCCATCCGCTCCGGGGGCCTTTTTTGGGTTGAAGGAATCACATGCCTGTTTAAGTTCTGCCATTGTGAATGGTGGGTCGCAAAATTCATTTTGTTCTCCATCATTAACCCTTTCGGCTTGTATTCTGGTGGTCCGATGGAAGGCGTTGTCACTGTCCTCACGGTCTTCGGGATAGAATGTTTCCGCCAGTAGTTTTACTGAACTCTTATTATCCAACACCTCACCATCCTTTACCAACGGCACGTCCTCTTCCCTTTGAGTTGTTCGTCCTATTACTCTGTAGATACCCTCCCAGACCCCCTCTCTGTCCTGCCTATTACAAAACTCCTTCCAACTCTCCGTTTGTGCTTTGGCTGCCTCTAATTCATACTCCTCTTTTTGTTTCAGGTATTCCTCGACAACCTTGGATCTTCGGACTGGAGCAGCGCATCTTATCCTACGTTTCATCCTGGCAACAAGCTTCTTCATGTCTGCGAGTTTTTCCGACCACCACGGTATGGTAAGTATTTCTTGCGTTTTCTTATTTGGAATCGACTGTTTGCATGCTTCGGTTATAACTCTTGTTAGTTCATTTGTTATTTTATCAATTTGTTCTTTGGTATTAATTTTTTCTATATCGTTTTTTGTCAGACTATTTTGTAACATAAGTTGTTTTAATTTTTTATCGAATTCAACCCAATTTGCTTTCTTTGTGTTAAAGATTCGCGTAGTTCTATTAATTTTGATGCCTTTGGATTTCTGTTGATTTATATTAAATACCATACCGTTGTGATCGGAACTCGTGAGACCTTCATCTACTTTCCAGTCATCCACTAGATCGAATAAGTCTGTCGAACAGGCCGTAATGTCGACAAAACTACTGTAGCGCTGTCCTCCTCTGACAGTGTCAAAGGTTGGAATTTTACCTCTGTTAAGTATATTGAGGTTCAGCTCCTCGAGAGTACCAGCCACATCTTCTCCCCTATAATCAATCACAGGACTACCCCACCACGGGTTTTTGGCATTTGCATCACCTCCAATGATCAATTTTTTGGAGCCAATTTCGTTGTCAATTCTTTTCAGTTGATCTAAATATGGCTCTATGGCTTGGTCTGGCTCAAAATAAAAGGAGACAAGCGTAATCTCCCAGGCAGCAGTGGAAACTCCCACCACGACGATGTTATTTGTGGTGAGATTAGGGTACTGTTTGATATTCAGGTTATTGTCAAAGACAGCTATCGCTGCCTTTACAGCCCTGTTTATTCCACCAGGTCCCTGAAAGATTCGCACGCCCTTGTAACTCCTCATTTGTTTGGCCCCGCCTACATATGGCTCTTGGATGAGTGCTAGTGCAGCTCCGCGGTTTTTTGCTTCTAATAGTAACTCGTTTGTTGCTAACTTTTTTCGCTGTAGGTTAGCCTGTAAGACATGATAGGGAATTTTTCCACCTTGAGTGCCCTCAGCAATAAGCAACAGCTGAACGGGCTATCCCGTCCCATTTCAAGCGTGTTGGACATTCGAAACTAAAGGCGTTATGGTTTGTGTGGTTAATCTTTGCTTTCAGGCAGTTTTTGCAAGTTGGTGGTACCTCTGCAAGAAAGTGGGCGCATTCCGATTTCATATGAGGGCCACCACAATGGCTGCACAAGTCCACCGTCTGCTTACAGAAACGTTTTCCGTGCCCATATTCCAGACAGCGCGTACACTGGACCAGTGGAGACTGGTCTTCCACCCTGACGCGCTGAAGGTCTATGTGCACAGTCCCAATCTCCGTAGCCCTTCGCCAGATAATAGGTGACACGCTAACAACTATATGACCCGTATGGGGATTTCTAGCCTTTCTTCTGTATTTTATCTCCAGTTTGTCATCCTCAGCGTCGAGGCCGCGAAAAATAGGACCATTCTGATTTCTCAGGGCTTTAAGTATATCCTCATCCGTATTGACTAGCAGTACATTCTTGAGGATTAAAAGCGGGTTCTTATTTTTCACTTCCTCGACAGTGAGGTCGACTCCTTCTTTTTCCAGCCTTTCCTTGATTTTCTTCCTTTCTTCTCTAGATCCAAATCCCATTACAACTTTCCTATCCCTTGCCTTTCGTATTCTTTCTACCTTTATCCAACCTTCTTTTGCGTCTATTACTTTCCTCAACTTATCCAGGACTTCCTCTCCTGTTTCATTCTCATCCTTTGAGGTGACTACGACAGAATGAAGTGTACTTCTAGGTAAAACCTTTCCACTTTGGGTCGCAGTCACACTCGCGTACGATGGGCGTTCTATAGTCCTTCTTTGTTCCTCCATTGCCTGTTTCAGTTCCTCCATCTTAAGACTATTTTCTTGCAACATTTTTGAGTGCTCTTCGATTTTAGCAATGATGTCAGTGTCGGGATTAATTGAGAAGGTACAGTCACCTACCCTAGCTCCAGCTTCAGTCCCTTCAACCACTTTTGATGTCACTTTTGCCTTTTTAATTTCGGTGTCTGCTTCTTTCAGTAGTTGGTAAAGACGATCCAAGGCCTCAACAACACTGGTCTTGATTTCAGTCTTTATGTTCCTGGAGTTATTCAGGTGTAATTTTGCCTTAGTAAGGCATGATCTGCCTTCAGTTAATCGGTCCAAGTACTTCTTGCTTCGTGGTGAAACACTTTCTATAGGCTTTGGGCGCGAGGTCGCAGTGCCGCTATCCTGTGACAAAGCTGATCTTTGTCGAATCTTAGCAGGACGATCCTGAGTTGGAATTTCTGTAGCAGGAGGAGTGCTAACCGAGCTAGCGGTTTCCCACTCATCTATGCTGCGTCTGACATTTGACTCTTTAGGGTCAGGGTTTGAGGTTGCTTTATTCCCGTCCGTAGCTTTCGGGGTATGGTAACCAAACATCTTGGAGGTACACGTCAATATATTAATGTCAATTAAAAGAATTTAAATATAGAATAAAATATCATATATTGTACTACAATAGTAGAGAAAGAAAAAAAAATGTTTTAATGAATATAACCAGCAACGAAGACGTTGAAGGGGTCGACTTAAGCTAAAAAGTTGTAAAAACTTTGAAAAGTCAATGTAAAAAATTTGAAAAATGGTCGAGCCAATATACCAAAGCCTCAACAGGGTGGGTTGGGCGGGGCAATTTTTCGTTTTTCAGGTGCCGGATCACGGCGTGCGACACGTCGTTGGATGCGGCTTGCGACGCTGGACACGATGGTAAGTATTTTCAGGGTAGCGGTAATAGAAAATTTTTTGGCAATTTAGAAAAAACCCTGAAAAATGGGTGTTTTTGAAAAAGTCAATATGGCGGATGGCGCGCAAGCGCGTCGTCACGCAGTCAGGATGTGAAGAACAATGCACCAGGCTATTGAGAATTTAAATCACGCAAATCGGTTAAGCCGATCGCGAGTTATGCAAATTTGAAATTTAACAATGTATGAAAAAACTGAAATTTCGCTAAAAACTGAAAAATTCGCGCAAGATCGCTCCAAAAAGTGCACAGCACACTCGGGTAAAATTAAACACGCATTAAAAACAAAAAAGTCCGATCAAAATATCAATATTTTCAGTCGAGATATAGTTAGTTTTAAAAATGTCGAGGTTGACCAGGTAGCCTCGGTCGGTAGGTATTCTATAGAATTATGTTTTAATTTGAAATTTTTCGCTTTTCAGGTGCCGGATCACGGCGTGCGACACGTCGTTGGATGCGGCTTGCGACGCTGGACACGATGGTAAGTATTTTCAGGGTAGCGGTAATAGAAAAATTTTTGGCAATTTAGAAAAAACCCTGAAAAATGGGTGTTTTTGAAAAAGTCAATATGGCGGATGGCGCGCAAGCGCGTCGTCACGCAGTCAGGATGTGAAGAACAATGCACCAGGCTATTGAGAATTTAAATCACGCGAATCGGTTAAGCCGATCGCGAGTTATGCAAATTTGAAATTTAACAATGTATGAAAAAACTGAAATTTCGCTAAAAACTGAAAAATTCGCGCAAGATCGCTCCAAAAAGTGCACAGCACACTCGGGTAAAATTAAACACGCAGGAAAAACAAAAAAAGTCCGATCAAAATATCAATATTTTCAGTCGAGATATAGTTGGTTAGGTTAGGTTAGGTTAGGTTAGGTTAGGTTAGGTTAGGTTAGGTTAGGTTAGGTTAGGTTAGGTTAGGTTAGGTTAGGTTAGGTTAGGTTAGGTTAGGTTAGGTTAGGTTAGGTTAGGTTAGGTTAGGTTAGGTTAGGTTAGGTTAGGTTAGGTTAGGTTAGGTTAGGTTAGGTTAGGTTAGGTTAGGTTAGGTTAGGTTAGGTTAGGTTAGGTTAGGTTAGGTTAGGTTAGGTTAGGTTAGGTTAGGTTAGGTTAGGTTAGGTTAGGTTAGGTTAGGTTAGGTTAGGTTAGGTTAGGTTAGGTTAGGTTAGGTTAGGTTAGGTTAGGTTAGGTTAGGTTAGGTTAGGTTAGGTTAGGTTAGGTTAGGTTTTTTTTTTTTTTTTTTTTTTTTTTTTTTTTTTTTTTTTTATAAATCTTTATGTCCTCCAACGTAATCGGAGACAGTGTTCAGTAAGAGTCAGATAACGATGCTTATTTTTGATTTCGATATTTCTTATTAATTTGATGATGATCTTCTAGCGTAAAATCTGTCGTCGAATAGTTTGTTTTTGTTTGATTTGGCCTGTTTGATCAATTGAATGCCTCTTTTATTTAATTTCATTAAAATATTTCATCTTAAGCTACTGCTTGTTACTAAAGTTTTTTACTCATTATTTTTAATGCTAAACTATAATATATACAATATACTATGATAGCATACATTGCTTTATCTTGTCTTATTTCTATTGATTACTTGAGTTGTTATTTTCTCACAGTAGTTCATGAACTTATCTCTGTCTTTGGATGCCATTATTTCCTTTATCGATTCTTCTGTCAATTTAGTTTGTAACACTTGTTCGATTTCGAATCTTTCCCTAATATAAACTGGACATTCCAACAGCAAATGCGGAACCGATTCTGCTGCCACTGGATCGCATACGCATGATGGGTTCTCCTTACACTTAAAACGGTTTAAGTATTCGGAGAACCCACCATGCCCGGTTAGAATCTGTGTTCTTATATTGGATATTTCCATTTTACGGACTATCTTATACGCGGAATCCGCATCCGGTAAGAACATTTTTGTGATTGCTCCGGTTTCGCCTTTTTTGTATCTTTGATTCCACTCATCAAGCGTTGCCATTCGTATGCATCGCTTGATGTGTGAAATCGGGCACAAATCGTAGTCGGGCTTCCGTTTTGAGTATCTAGCTGCTTCTTTCGCCAAAACATCTGCTCTTTCGTTACCTTCCATCCCCGCATGTGCTTTTATCCAAAACAATTTGACAGTTTTGTTTTGGAGAGACAACGATATCAAATTCTCTCTAGCTTGGACTGCGAGGGGATGGAGGCAATTCCAGTTCTTTATAGTGAGCAGGGCCGCCATGGAATCGCTGTAGACTCCAAAACTCGAGGCTCTGTAGGTCAACATCACCGCCGTTGCCTTGCATATGGCGAGTAGCTCTGCCTGGTAGACCGTGCAGTATTGAGGGAGAGCAAGCTTGAGGGTTTTCGTTTCAGTTTCGCCGTGCCAAATAGATAAAGCGGCTCCAACCTTCCCCTCAATCTTGCTCCCATCAGTAAAAATGCGAATGTCATATTCGCTATGAGCACTTAGTAGCTCTTGGTCTACCAGACTCACTAACTCCAGCTCGACTCGCTCGGCGGGATGCGGAGCCTCCAGTGCCGAAGACATCCGCTCTACGTCTCTATCCCCGAGCATCCGCTGCGGCACTCCCTTCTTTGCTTCATATAATGAAGCAGCTTCTCGCACACGGAGATCGAGGGGAAGAATTCCTGCAAGCACTAGCGCCGAGTTAAGGGAGACCGTACGGTATGCCTTGCACACCTTTTGAGCGATTCCACGTTGCACCCCCCCCAACTGCTTGATTATACCCAGCTTACTCACTGCCGGTGCCCAAACGCTTGCAGCGTACAAGATAACCGGCTCCAAAGTTGCAGTATAAATTACTCGGACTACTTCCGGGTTTAGCCCCCAGCTGGTCTTGGCTGCTTTGCTGAGCTGTTTGTAGATGCCAATAGCTTTGCGGCAGACGTGGGAAACGTGCGAATTGAAAGTGAGCTTGTCGTCAATAATGACGCCAAGCAATTTCACTTCCTTCGACATTGCTATATCGACGCCGCCCATGGTCAGGTGTGGGTTGTCGTATTTAAGTTTGCGGGTTATTACCATAGCACTGGTTTTTTGCGGGGCAAATTTTAATTTGTTACGGACACCCCACACCCGAACACGCTCCAAAGCCGCGTTTGCCCGCCTCTCAATGTCGAGCGCTGTCTCTCCGTCAAAGACGAGGACCACGTCGTCCGCAAATGCCTGGCAATAGTCCTCCTTAGCGGTCAGACTCTTCAGTAGGGGATCCAGTAGGAGATTCCAAAGGATCGGACCTCCGATAGACCCTTGTACGCATCCTTTATTGGTGCCTCTCTGGTGTTCCTCGCCCGCATACCTGACATTCACCTTCCTATTGCTTAAGTAACTGTCGATGACCCTTCTCAAGTTCCACGGGCAACCCTCTTCTGCCAATCGGATCTTTATTGCTGGCCACCATGCACTGTCGAAGGCTCCCTCTATGTCCAAAGAAATCAGCGTTACGATTTTCTTCTGATCAAGTTTGCTGTTTATGTGCTTCATTAGGGTATAGAGGGAGTCCTCGGTGCTTCTTTGGGGCATGAAACCAAATTGGCGCGAGCTCATTTTCGGCATCAAGTGGAACTTGAGACGGGCCACGACCATTTTTTCAAATATTTTGCCCAGGATTGGCAACAGTCCGATAGGTCGATACGCTTTTGGCGTGGAGTAATCGCCTTTGCCTGGTTTTTTCAGGATCACCACTGTTGCCTCCTTCCATGATTCAGGGAAATGATGGTATTCCAGGCATTTATTTAACAAGGCAAGGAACATCTCTGGGTCACATTCTATGGCCCTACAGCAAATGTCAGATGTGAGGCCGTCCGATCCAGGAGCCTTTTTAGGGTTGAAAGACCCACATGCGTGTCTTAATTCCGCCATGGTGAACTGTGGGTCACAGGGACCATCTTGTTCACCACTGTTCACTTTTTCGGCTTTGGAGCGGATTTGCTGATGAAAGGCGCTGTCGCTATCTTCTTGGTCTTCCGGATAAAAAGTTTCAGCCAACAGTTTCACGGAACCTTTGGCGTCCAGCGCCTTCCCATCTCTTTCGAGTGGCAAATCCTCTTCTCTGCGCGATGTTCTGCCTATCACCCTATAAATCCCCTCCCATACCCCCTCCCTGTCCTGTCTACTGCAAAAGTCCCTCCAGCTTTGGGTTTGAGCGGCTGCTGCTTTTAATTCGTACTCTTCTTTTCTTTTCAGGTATTCTTCGACGACCCTTGCTCTACGAGATGGTGCGGCACACCTGATCCTGCGCTTCCTGACGGCGACTTCTTTCTTCAGCTCGGCGAGTTCCTCGGACCACCACGGCACGGTAAGTCTTTCTTTTTCACTCTTTTTTGGCATCGAATGTACACACGCCTCCTGGATTGCCCTCGTATAGTTGCCCAGTGCTAGGTCAATTGCTTCCTTTGTGTCAATATTTTGCATATCTGTTTTAGTCAAATTGTTTTCGGTTAGCAATTGACAGAGCTTTTCGCGAAACTTAGGCCAATCAGCTTTCTTCGTATTGTACACTCTTGTCGTTCTATTTATCTGGATGCCTTTTGATTTCAGGAGCCGAATATTAAAGGTGATGCCGTTGTGGTCCGAGCTCGTAAGGCTTTCGTCGACCCTCCAGGCTTCCGCCAGGTGCAAGAGATTTGTCGAGCACGCAGTTATATCGACAAAACTACGGTAATGTTTCCCACCTCGTATTGTATCAAAGGTCGGAGTTTCCCCTCTGTTTAAAATGTCGAAATCCAACTCACCAAGAGTTCCAGCCATCTCTTCACCCCTAAAGTCAGTGATTGGGCTACCCCACCAGGGACTCTTTGCATTCGCGTCACCAGCGATGATCCACCTGTCAGAGCCAACCTCTTCCACTATACGCTTAAGTTGATCCAAGTATGGGTCTATGGGTTGATCCGGCTCGAAATAAAATGAGATGAGCGCGATCTTCCAGGCGCTGGTTTCGATCTCTACCACCGAGATGTTGTTTGTGGAGAGTTTCGGGTACTGTTTTACTTTAAGATCTTTGTCGAAAACAGCTATGGCAGCTTTAACAGTCCCACCTCCTACACCGGCACACTGAAAGACTCGCGCTCCTCTCGGGCATGCCATGACTTTTGCTCCTCCCACATATGGCTCTTGGATCAACGCTACTGCCACACCACGCTTTTCCGCTTCTATGAGAAGCTCGTTGTGGGCGAGTTTTTTGCGTTGGAGGTTGGCTTGGACGAACTTGTATTTGTGAGTGCCATGAGTGCCCTCAGCAATACGCTACTGTAGATCGGGCGACATCATCCCATCGTTTGCGTATGGAACACGAGGTGCTGAAAGCATTGTGCTCCGTGTGCTCAGATTTGGCTTTCACGCAATTTCGACAGCTCGGCGGTACACCCGAGAGCCAGTCAGCACACTCCGATCGCATGTGAGGGCCGCCACAATGGCTGCAAGAATCCACAGACTCTTTGCAGAACCTCTTGCCGTGCCCAAATCCTAGGCAGCGGGTGCATTGGACCAAAGGAGACTGATCCTCAACTCTGATGCGTTGGAGATCAATATGAACGCTTCCCGAGTCCAACACTCTCCGCCAGATGGTAGGCGAGACGCTCATTATAATGTGGCTAGTATGGGGATTTCTGGTTCTCCGTCTATACTTTATTTCAATGCGGTCTTCCCCTTCGTCGAGGTCACGAAAAACACCACGATTTTGATTCCTGAGGGCTTTTTGTAGATCTTCATCTGTATTTATGGCCAAGACATTTTTAAAGATCAAAAGTGGGTCCTTGTTTTTCATTTCCTCGACGTTGAGGTTTTCCGCACTGTTTCCCAGTCTTTCTTTCATCCTATTCCTCTCTTCTCTTGAGCTGAAACCCATTATTATTTTTCGGTCCTTTGCCTTTCGAACCTTTTCCACCCTGATCCAACCCTCCTTCGCATCAACCACCTTTCTGACTCTATCGAGAACTTCTTCTCCTGTTTCTTCCTCGTTAGTTGACGTGACTACCACCGAGTGGAGTGTGCTCCTTACGGGTGGTTTCTCACTGTGGCTGGCAGTCACTCTGGCGTATGTTGCTGCGTGGTTCATACTTTCCGTCTTATTTTCTATTGCTACCCGTAGCTCTTCGATTTTCTTATTATTCTCTGATAATAATTTCGAGTGTTCGTCGATTTTTGTCATCAGGAGTGTTGGGTCAGAGTGGACAAGGAATGCAGAGTCCGTCTCACGTATTTCTGGCTCCGCCGCAACTGTCAAGTTTTGAGCAGGCTCTGTCTTTTTAGTTTTTAGGTCTTGTTCTGCTTCCTTCACCAACTTGTAGAGTCTTTCGACTGCGTCATTTATGGCGTTCTTTATTTCTGTTTTAATGTTTCTGCTGCTGCTCAAATTTAGTTTTGCTTTATTAAGACAGGCCCTCGCTTCCGCCGTCCTATCTAATGGTTTTTTCTTAGGCGGAGATGTAACCTCCACAACCTCTACAGAGGGGCGTCGTGTTAGCGGAACTGATGCAGTGTCGCTGTCCTGTGATAGGGGCGTTCGCTGTCTGACCTTGGCAGTTCCAGCCTGCTTCGTCATGGTGTTTCTCAAGATTGGCGTGGGATCCGTATTAACAGATTCCCACTCGTCTATGCTCCGTCGCAATTTATGCCCGGTGGCGGCGTTAGATGCCTTTGCAGTAGTGGAGGAACCCGGTGCAGTGTTGATGGCTTCTATTTCGCCGATACTCCGTCTCACACTGAAGGTTTGGGATAAGTCATCCCTATTTTCAGGCGAGTTTCCTACGGGTTTTGGGCTAGTAGAGCTGTTGCTTCTCGCGGCCATTGCCTTCCCCACCGGTGTTCTCAGTCCATGCATATCGAGTGAAGGGATATATTAATTAGCTTAACCGAAATACTTAACAGAAAACTGTAAACGGTATAAAACTATAACGAAGTTTCCCAATAAAGGATGTTCAAAATTTAAATTTAAGGAACGAGAGTAATAGTTGTAGAACTATAACCGTCGAAAGTCTAAACAGTCGGTAAAAGACTGAAAAGTCAAACTACAAAAAAATAATAAATAAGATTCGACGTCAACTATAATAGGTAAAAGTCAATAACCATAAAGTGGTCAATGTCAAAGTTATTAAGTCAAATAATACCAAAGGAAACTTTTACAGTTAAAGAAAATAAACAAAAAATAGTTTAAGTCCAAAAATAACGATAAAAATAAATGTAAAAGTGGTCGAGCCAATATACCAAAGCCTCAACAGGGTGGGTTGGGCGGGGAAATTTTTTGCTTTTCAGGTGCCGGATCACGGCGTGCGACACGTCGTTGGATGCGGCTTGCGACGCTGGACACGATGGTAAGTATTTTCAGGGTAGCGGTAATAGAAAAATTTTTGGCAATTTAGAAAAAACCCTGAAAAATGGGTGTTTTTGAAAAAGTCAATATGGCGGATGGCGCGCAAGCGCGTCGTCACGCAGTCAGGATGTGAAGAACAATGCACCAGGCTATTGAGAATTTAAATCACGCGAATCGGTTAAGCCGATCGCGAGTTATGCAAATTTGAAATTTAACAATGTATGAAAAAACTGAAATTTCGCTAAAAACTGAAAAATTCGCGCAAGATCGCTCCAAAAAGTGCACAGCACACTCGGGTAAAATTAAACACGCAGGAAAAACAAAAAAGTCCGATCAAAATATCAATATTTTCGGTCGAGATATAGTTAGTTTTAAAAATGTCGAGGTTGACCAGGTAGCCTCGGTCGGTAGGTATTCTATAGAATTATGTTTTAATTTGAAATTTTTCGCTTTTCAGGTGCCGGATCACGGCGTGCGACACGTCGTTGGATGCGGCTTGCGACGCTGGACACGATGGTAAGTATTTTCAGGGTAGCGGTAATAGAAAAATTTTTGGCAATTTAGAAAAAACCCTGAAAAATGGGTGTTTTTGAAAAAGTCAATATGGCGGATGGCGCGCAAGCGCGTCGTCACGCAGTCAGGATGTGAAGAACAATGCACCAGGCTATTGAGAATTTAAATCACGCGAATCGGTTAAGCCGATCGCGAGTTATGCAAATTTGAAATTTAACAATGTATGAAAAAACTGAAATTTCGCTAAAAACTGAAAAATTCGCGCAAGATCGCTCCAAAAAGTGCACAGCACACTCGGGTAAAATTAAACACGCAGGAAAAACAAAAAAGTCCGATCAAAATATCAATATTTTCGGTCGAGATATAGTTAGTTTTAAAAATGTCGAGGTTGACCAGGTAGCCTCGGTCGGTAGGTATTCTATAGAATTATGTTTTAATTTGAAATTTTTCGCTTTTCAGGTGCCGGATCACGGCGTGCGACACGTCGTTGGATGCGGCTTGCGACGCTGGACACGATGGTAAGTATTTTCAGGGTAGCGGTAATAGAAAAATTTTTGGTAATTTAGAAAAAACCCTGAAAAATGGGTGTTTTTGAAAAAGTCAATATGGCGGATGGCGCGCAAGCGCGTCGTCACGCAGTCAGGATGTGAAGAACAATGCACCAGGCTATTGAGAATTTAAATCACGCGAATCGGTTAAGCCGATCGCGAGTTATGCAAATTTGAAATTTAACAATGTATGAAAAAACTGAAATTTCGCTAAAAACTGAAAAATTCGCGCAAGATCGCTCCAAAAAGTGCACAGCACACTCGGGTAAAATTAAACACGCAGGAAAAACAAAAAAGTCCGATCAAAATATCAATATTTTCGGTCGAGATATAGTTGGGTTAGGTTAGGTTAGGTTAGGTTAGGTTAGGTTAGGTTAGGTTAGGTTAGGTTAGGTTAGGTTAGGTTAGGTTAGGTTAGGTTAGGTTAGGTTAGGTTAGGTTAGGTTAGGTTAGGTTAGGTTAGGTTAGGTTAGGTTAGGTTAGGTTAGGTTAGGTTAGGTTAGGTTAGGTTAGGTTAGGTTAGGTTAGGTTAGGTTAGGTTAGGTTAGGTTAGGTTAGGTTAGGTTAGGTTAGGTTAGGTTAGGTTAGGTTAGGTTAGGTTAGGTTAGGTTAGGTTAGGTTAGGTTAGGTTAGGTTAGGTTAGGTTAGGTTAGGTTAGGTTAGGTTAGGTTAGGTTAGGTTAGGTTAGGTTAGGTTAGGTTAGGTTAGGTTAGGTTAGGTTAGGTTAGGTTAGGTTAGGTTAGGTTAGGTTAGGTTAGGTTAGGTTAGGTTAGGTTAGGTTAGGTTAGGTTAGGTTAGGTTAGGTTAGGTTAGGTTAGGTTAGGTTAGGTTAGGTTAGGTTAGGTTAGGTTAGGTTAGGTTAGGTTAGGTTAGGTTAGGTTAGGTTAGGTTAGGTTAGGTTAGGTTAGGTTAGGTTAGGTTAGGTTAGGTTAGGTTAGGTTAGGTTAGGTTAGGTTAGGTTAGGTTAGGTTAGGTTAGGTTAGGTTAGGTTAGGTTAGGTTAGGTTAGGTTAGGTTAGGTTAGGTTAGGTTAGGTTAGGTTAGGTTAGGTTAGGTTAGGTTAGGTTAGGTTAGGTTAGGTTAGGTTAGGTTAGGTTAGGTTAGGTTAGGTTAGGTTAGGTTAGGTTAGGTTAGGTTAGGTTAGGTTAGGTTAGGTTAGGTTAGGTTAGGTTAGGTTAGGTTAGGTTAGGTTAGGTTAGGTTAGGTTAGGTTAGGTTAGGTTAGGTTAGGTTAGGTTAGGTTAGGTTAGGTTAGGTTAGGTTAGGTTAGGTTAGGTTAGGTTAGGTTAGGTTAGGTTAGGTTAGGTTAGGTTAGGTTAGGTTAGGTTAGGTTAGGTTAGGTTAGGTTAGGTTAGGTTAGGTTAGGTTAGGTTAGGTTAGGTTAGGTTAGGTTAGGTTAGGTTAGGTTAGGTTAGGTTAGGTTAGGTTAGGTTAGGTTAGGTTAGGTTAGGTTAGGTTAGGTTAGGTTAGGTTAGGTTAGGTTAGGTTAGGTTAGGTTAGGTTAGGTTAGGTTAGGTTAGGTTAGGTTAGGTTAGGTTAGGTTAGGTTAGGTTAGGTTAGGTTAGGTTAGGTTAGGTTAGGTTAGGTTAGGTTAGGTTAGGTTAGGTTAGGTTAGGTTAGGTTAGGTTAGGTTAGGTTAGGTTAGGTTAGGTTAGGTTAGGTTAGGTTAGGTTAGGTTAGGTTAGGTTAGGTTAGGTTAGGTTAGGTTAGGTTAGGTTAGGTTAGGTTAGGTTAGGTTAGGTTAGGTTAGGTTAGGTTAGGTTAGGTTAGGTTAGGTTAGGTTAGGTTAGGTTAGGTTAGGTTAGGTTAGGTTAGGTTAGGTTAGGTTAGGTTAGGTTAGGTTAGGTTAGGTTAGGTTAGGTTAGGTTAGGTTAGGTTAGGTTAGGTTAGGTTAGGTTAGGTTAGGTTAGGTTAGGTTAGGTTAGGTTAGGTTAGGTTAGGTTAGGTTAGGTTAGGTTAGGTTAGGTTAGGTTAGGTTAGGTTAGGTTAGGTTAGGTTAGGTTAGGTTAGGTTAGGTTAGGTTAGGTTAGGTTAGGTTAGGTTAGGTTAGGTTAGGTTAGGTTAGGTTAGGTTAGGTTAGGTTAGGTTAGGTTAGGTTAGGTTAGGTTAGGTTAGGTTAGGTTAGGTTAGGTTAGGTTAGGTTAGGTTAGGTTAGGTTAGGTTAGGTTAGGTTAGGTTAGGTTAGGTTAGGTTAGGTTAGGTTAGGTTAGGTTAGGTTAGGTTAGGTTAGGTTAGGTTAGGTTAGGTTAGGTTAGGTTAGGTTAGGTTAGGTTAGGTTAGGTTAGGTTAGGTTAGGTTAGGTTAGGTTAGGTTAGGTTAGGTTAGGTTAGGTTAGGTTAGGTTAGGTTAGGTTAGGTTAGGTTAGGTTAGGTTAGGTTAGGTTAGGTTAGGTTAGGTTAGGTTAGGTTAGGTTAGGTTAGGTTAGGTTAGGTTAGGTTAGGTTAGGTTAGGTTAGGTTAGGTTAGGTTAGGTTAGGTTAGGTTAGGTTAGGTTAGGTTAGGTTAGGTTAGGTTAGGTTAGGTTAGGTTAGGTTAGGTTAGGTTAGGTTAGGTTAGGTTAGGTTAGGTTAGGTTAGGTTAGGTTAGGTTAGGTTAGGTTAGGTTAGGTTAGGTTAGGTTAGGTTAGGTTAGGTTAGGTTAGGTTAGGTTAGGTTAGGTTAGGTTAGGTTAGGTTAGGTTAGGTTAGGTTAGGTTAGGTTAGGTTAGGTTAGGTTAGGTTAGGTTAGGTTAGGTTAGGTTAGGTTAGGTTAGGTTAGGTTAGGTTAGGTTAGGTTAGGTTAGGTTAGGTTAGGTTAGGTTAGGTTAGGTTAGGTTAGGTTAGGTTAGGTTAGGTTAGGTTAGGTTAGGTTAGGTTAGGTTAGGTTAGGTTAGGTTAGGTTAGGTTAGGTTAGGTTAGGTTAGGTTAGGTTAGGTTAGGTTAGGTTAGGTTAGGTTAGGTTAGGTTAGGTTAGGTTAGGTTAGGTTAGGTTAGGTTAGGTTAGGTTAGGTTAGGTTAGGTTAGGTTAGGTTAGGTTAGGTTAGGTTAGGTTAGGTTAGGTTAGGTTAGGTTAGGTTAGGTTAGGTTAGGTTAGGTTAGGTTAGGTTAGGTTAGGTTAGGTTAGGTTAGGTTAGGTTAGGTTAGGTTAGGTTAGGTTAGGTTAGGTTAGGTTAGGTTAGGTTAGGTTAGGTTAGGTTAGGTTAGGTTAGGTTAGGTTAGGTTAGGTTAGGTTAGGTTAGGTTAGGTTAGGTTAGGTTAGGTTAGGTTAGGTTAGGTTAGGTTAGGTTAGGTTAGGTTAGGTTAGGTTAGGTTAGGTTAGGTTAGGTTAGGTTAGGTTAGGTTAGGTTAGGTTAGGTTAGGTTAGGTTAGGTTAGGTTAGGTTAGGTTAGGTTAGGTTAGGTTAGGTTAGGTTAGGTTAGGTTAGGTTAGGTTAGGTTAGGTTAGGTTAGGTTAGGTTAGGTTAGGTTAGGTTAGGTTAGGTTAGGTTAGGTTAGGTTAGGTTAGGTTAGGTTAGGTTAGGTTAGGTTAGGTTAGGTTAGGTTAGGTTAGGTTAGGTTAGGTTAGGTTAGGTTAGGTTAGGTTAGGTTAGGTTAGGTTAGGTTAGGTTAGGTTAGGTTAGGTTAGGTTAGGTTAGGTTAGGTTAGGTTAGGTTAGGTTAGGTTAGGTTAGGTTAGGTTAGGTTAGGTTAGGTTAGGTTAGGTTAGGTTAGGTTAGGTTAGGTTAGGTTAGGTTAGGTTAGGTTAGGTTAGGTTAGGTTAGGTTAGGTTAGGTTAGGTTAGGTTAGGTTAGGTTAGGTTAGGTTAGGTTAGGTTAGGTTAGGTTAGGTTAGGTTAGGTTAGGTTAGGTTAGGTTAGGTTAGGTTAGGTTAGGTTAGGTTAGGTTAGGTTAGGTTAGGTTAGGTTAGGTTAGGTTAGGTTAGGTTAGGTTAGGTTAGGTTAGGTTAGGTTAGGTTAGGTTAGGTTAGGTTAGGTTAGGTTAGGTTAGGTTAGGTTAGGTTAGGTTAGGTTAGGTTAGGTTAGGTTAGGTTAGGTTAGGTTAGGTTAGGTTAGGTTAGGTTAGGTTAGGTTAGGTTAGGTTAGGTTAGGTTAGGTTAGGTTAGGTTAGGTTAGGTTAGGTTAGGTTAGGTTAGGTTAGGTTAGGTTAGGTTAGGTTAGGTTAGGTTAGGTTAGGTTAGGTTAGGTTAGGTTAGGTTAGGTTAGGTTAGGTTAGGTTAGGTTAGGTTAGGTTAGGTTAGGTTAGGTTAGGTTAGGTTAGGTTAGGTTAGGTTAGGTTAGGTTAGGTTAGGTTAGGTTAGGTTAGGTTAGGTTAGGTTAGGTTAGGTTAGGTTAGGTTAGGTTAGGTTAGGTTAGGTTAGGTTAGGTTAGGTTAGGTTAGGTTAGGTTAGGTTAGGTTAGGTTAGGTTAGGTTAGGTTAGGTTAGGTTAGGTTAGGTTAGGTTAGGTTAGGTTAGGTTAGGTTAGGTTAGGTTAGGTTAGGTTAGGTTAGGTTAGGTTAGGTTAGGTTAGGTTAGGTTAGGTTAGGTTAGGTTAGGTTAGGTTAGGTTAGGTTAGGTTAGGTTAGGTTAGGTTAGGTTAGGTTAGGTTAGGTTAGGTTAGGTTAGGTTAGGTTAGGTTAGGTTAGGTTAGGTTAGGTTAGGTTAGGTTAGGTTAGGTTAGGTTAGGTTAGGTTAGGTTAGGTTAGGTTAGGTTAGGTTAGGTTAGGTTAGGTTAGGTTAGGTTAGGTTAGGTTAGGTTAGGTTAGGTTAGGTTAGGTTAGGTTAGGTTAGGTTAGGTTAGGTTAGGTTAGGTTAGGTTAGGTTAGGTTAGGTTAGGTTAGGTTAGGTTAGGTTAGGTTAGGTTAGGTTAGGTTAGGTTAGGTTAGGTTAGGTTAGGTTAGGTTAGGTTAGGTTAGGTTAGGTTAGGTTAGGTTAGGTTAGGTTAGGTTAGGTTAGGTTAGGTTAGGTTAGGTTAGGTTAGGTTAGGTTAGGTTAGGTTAGGTTAGGTTAGGTTAGGTTAGGTTAGGTTAGGTTAGGTTAGGTTAGGTTAGGTTAGGTTAGGTTAGGTTAGGTTAGGTTAGGTTAGGTTAGGTTAGGTTAGGTTAGGTTAGGTTAGGTTAGGTTAGGTTAGGTTAGGTTAGGTTAGGTTAGGTTAGGTTAGGTTAGGTTAGGTTAGGTTAGGTTAGGTTAGGTTAGGTTAGGTTAGGTTAGGTTAGGTTAGGTTAGGTTAGGTTAGGTTAGGTTAGGTTAGGTTAGGTTAGGTTAGGTTAGGTTAGGTTAGGTTAGGTTAGGTTAGGTTAGGTTAGGTTAGGTTAGGTTAGGTTAGGTTAGGTTAGGTTAGGTTAGGTTAGGTTAGGTTAGGTTAGGTTAGGTTAGGTTAGGTTAGGTTAGGTTAGGTTAGGTTAGGTTAGGTTAGGTTAGGTTAGGTTAGGTTAGGTTAGGTTAGGTTAGGTTAGGTTAGGTTAGGTTAGGTTAGGTTAGGTTAGGTTAGGTTAGGTTAGGTTAGGTTAGGTTAGGTTAGGTTAGGTTAGGTTAGGTTAGGTTAGGTTAGGTTAGGTTAGGTTAGGTTAGGTTAGGTTAGGTTAGGTTAGGTTAGGTTAGGTTAGGTTAGGTTAGGTTAGGTTAGGTTAGGTTAGGTTAGGTTAGGTTAGGTTAGGTTAGGTTAGGTTAGGTTAGGTTAGGTTAGGTTAGGTTAGGTTAGGTTAGGTTAGGTTAGGTTAGGTTAGGTTAGGTTAGGT
>CAOKYR010000144.1:0-23864 GCA_948473455.1 Teleiodes luculella | reverse complement strand
CATAAAGACGAAATAATAATAATAATAATAAATAATAATAAATCCATTTATTTCAGGCAATATTTACATATAGATGTTAAATATGTAAACAGAGGCCCATATCATAAATACCTTACAGACTAACATACATATTTATTATTTAATACTTAATCTAAACACTAAGTCACACTAAGCTTCGGCGCGTGTGGTAGGTCAGCGGGCAGACGTCCTCGGAATTTCCGAAACACGACACCCTGCGGCCAGAAGTCCTCCTTCATAAAGGTTGGGAGGTGATGAGTGGGTACTCTCACCAAAAACGAATTAAAACTCGTCCTATGGCGAGGCACCAACCGCTCGACTCTCAACCTGAAGTTAGTCTTCTTCTGGACGTAGTCTACGACATCATCTGCCTTCGTAGACCAGTGCAGTCGGGACACATACAGCGGCGTCGAAGGTACAGCTGGACGCAGCAGCGGATGGTTCGTCTCGATCGGAGCGGTGCCAGAGATGTTGCGGCAGGATGGCTTCTTTTTCTTCCTTTCCACTTTAGTGAAGCCTTCCTCGTCAACCTGGTTTTTTCCCAAACCTGGCGACGGCACCAGCTTGCAGGCAGGGTCGCTCCGACTAATCTTTTTTTCTTGTTTGTGCCGCTTGTTTGATGCGGCAGGTGCAGCTGCGGCGGGGGCGGGTGCGGTCCTCGTGACAGCGGCGTAAGCACGCGGCGGACACACGACCGCAGCCGGACTCGACGTCATCTGCGGGGCCGGGGGGCGGGCGGCGGGGCTCGCTGCGACGCGCGATTTGCGCACCTCAGCAGAAACCGACGGCGACGACAAACTGCTGATGGAGTCATTTTGTGCGCCGCGACGTGTGTTTACATTAGAGATCTCTGCCGACCTACTTACAGAGTAATTACGTTTTAACGATAATAACTCTGCACGCAGGTCACTAACAGTAGATTCCGAAATCTCTAATTTAAACTGTACCTCGGCCAAGCCAGCTTTCAGGGTGGTGATGTCCTTGAGCAGCCTGGTGACGTCAACGTGATCGAACGTGACGGGAGGCAGTTTGTGCAACTGCTTCGCCACGAAGGCGGGCACGTCGTCAGGATCGGTTGACTTCAGGAGATTAATGATGTCCTGAAGACTTCTCTCCCCCTTTTCGTCCCTTCTGCGGGTGGGCATTTGACCGGCCTTGCCAAGGGTCTCGTACAGCAGCACCTTGCTCTTGCAAATCTCATCTTCCTTGAAGTTCGACTTGCAGATCTGCAGGATGCTGAGCTCGTCCATGGTGTCGATGGCGTGATTAATAAACGCCAACAACTCGTTGGCTATGAGTTTTTCGGAACTCATTGCGACGGTATTCGGCACCGGCCATACAGCGTAGTACACGAATGCAATTGCGGTCAGTGCAGCGAGTGCACGTCCGTTACCTAGCGCACATTACTGACGACTAACTAAACTAAACTTTTAAACTTTAATCATATTTTTTTAAATAGATCCGCCTACTTAGCCTTATTTCTGATGTTGCCGAACTATTTGCTTTGATATTCTGTAAAAAGCATTAAAATTTGTAATTTTATTCATTATTCTATTAATAAATGCAAATTACACTTTTGTGCTGTTATTAGCCTTGTCTTTTCATCTCTTACTTTTTCACTTTATATCTATTGATAGATACAGTAATTTTTAGAAGCAATATTGACTTCAGAAATGTATATATTTGTATAGAATCTTTCTTTAACTTCCCTTAACACTATTGTTGGCAACTGATGAGGAAAAACAGAGCCTAAAATAAACAGTGGTAAATATAGCTCCTAAATATAGGACCTTATGAACCAAAATAAGCCCACCTTTTGTCCTTAGTCGTTACTAACAATTTTGAACAGTTTTTAGGGTACCTCTCTTTTCCTGGATACTTCCTTCACTCACTTGGTATTTGTCATCATTAACAGCTCACAAATGTCCCCACAAATCAGGGTCAATAGGCCTTAGTAGACCACGCTGGCCCAGTGCGGGTTGCTCAACTTCACACGCAACCCTTGAATTACTTCGCAAGTGTGTGCAGGTTTCTTCATGATGTTTTCCTTCACCGTAAGAGCGTCGAATAACGTACAAATGAATTCGAAAATCGAAAACGCATTGGTACGCGCCGAGGTTCGAACCCGCGAACTTCCTAATCGAAGTCAACGGCCTTAGCTACTTGGCCACCGACGCTCTCAAATCGTGGTATTTGTAGGTCCTTAATATTAAACAAATTGTAAAATCGGGCTTCATTGTATATGATTTTTATATAAACTCAGATTACGAGACAAATTATGACTGTAACCTTATATAGACAATCTTTTTTTTTACTGTTTTTGTAATGTTTTCTTTGTATGTGTTATATGTCTGTGTTTCTTGGTGTCAATAAAGAATATTTGTATTTGTAGTTGAAAACTCTTTAAACAAAATTTATTTTATTTTATTTTCTATCTACATATATCATCATGTGCACATGTCTAGAGTCTATCGAGTGAGTATTGGCTTCAGCCCAAACTCTTCTTGCCTAGCAGAATTGGCACGTTTTAAACTCAATGATTGCTTAATATTTCTTAACCCTCTGTTTTGGACGTAAATTATTACTTACGTCAGTAGATTGTATTTTATAAAAAGAAGCTCATGTGACTAGCCAGTCAAATACTTGCAAAAAACGATTAGTAACTAGGTAGTAAATATTTAAAAGTAAAAGATAAGTCATTTAACTTTGAAAGGTTGACAAATTAACTTTTAAATTTATCTCCAAACAATATTAGTCAAGTGGAAATCTGACCGAACAAAAACAAACCAATCTAAAAGCTATGTTTACCGAGTTCAATTTGATATCAAACATCTGTCAAGAATAAGGGGTGGTCGCCGTCATTTGTTATCAGGAAAATGAACGGGAACAAACGCCCTTCCCTCGGATCCACCCCTTTATCCTACATTTTTAGGGAGGACCATCGTTTTCTAATAGCTGGTATTGAATTAAACACGAATTAAACCATTAATAAAAACCGTAAGTGTAATATACGGATTTGTTAGTGAAAATAGTTAAGAAAATATAACTTAGAAACAAAATTTTAGTCTTTTTATATATTGATCTAGTCTTATAAGTATTTTTTACAAGTATACAAGGGAGTGTTATACAAGTAATAACACATTTTAATATACAAGTATAACACTCCTGAAAGTGGTGAGGATCAAATCAGTGGCAAAGTATATTATATTTTAATACGACTGAACTCGTTGTTCTGATAATACTTAAGCTTTCGTCTAACATTTTTTACGATGATAAGGAGTGCTCGTATTTTTTTGAATTTTTTAACTAAGATTTGAATCAGATACAAATGATGTGGTACATTGACAAGTCGTAAATTAATAAATAATTAATACCTGCAGGTTTCATCAACAAATAATTTTCGTCGGACATGTTATCTATATTTTCTCTTCTGACCTAGTTTTGTCATCAAGTACTCGTTCCAAGAACTGTTATTATAACAAATACTAGCTACCACGCCCCTCTTAAACCCTTTCCCTTTGAAGTCCGCTGACATCGCGACGCGTCTAAAGAACACTGATTAATTTTTCTATTCCAATTTTTCGTCTAACATTTTAATTTAACGATCTCACTCAGAACCGTTCTGTGTTTGTCTTGCTTAATTTAATAAAACACGCGAACCGTTTTAGTTCATTGCTTTTCTGGGTGCGGAGTTTCGTTACTACTATTTTACTTTGCTATGGTCCATTTAAATTCGATAATGTCAAGTATCATAAACATACTCAGATTTCGAACAAATTTTACGGACTTGTATAGAATACAATGTTTTAATTAAATAACGCAAAACCTCTCGGGTGCTAACTCAGCTCATGAAACTGAACAAGTTTTGCTCTGGAAGCTTTCTAATATTGCTTTTTTTTTTTCATACAAACTTGATTACCTGGCTAAGAAAATTTGTATGAAGAGTAAAAATAAAATTGCGATTGTTGCAAAAGTTAAGTTAAGAACTCCCCGTTGTGTCACTGCGGTCTTGCTACGTTGAAGCATTAACCCCTTTTATAGTTGTGCAGGTACTTTAAACCATAAATGACAAAAGGCGACCTCTCAACACATAAAACACAGCATTTAATTGCTTCGAAAAAGTCACGAAACGCCCTGAATCTCATCAGATAGCAGCCAAGCGGTCGTAACGCAAAGCTGTAAAACAAAGATTATTTACAGACATCGATTGTGATTTTAAAACAATATTTTCTATCCACTTATTATAGATCTAGTCCAGCTTTTTTTTACAAGTATTCTTTAAGCGAGCCGCAACAAAATTGACCGAAGCATGGTAATTTTAAAAAACGCGTTTATGTTAAAACAATGTAGACTAGAGATACTAGGAAGATAGGTTACCTCGTTAGATAAGGATAACTCCTTTCACATTTTCATCCTCACAAACTTTCGTGTTTATAATATTAGTAGGATAAAACTCGTTCGCCGCCCAAGTCAATACACCTGCAATTAAGACAATTGCGACTGTCGAGCTGATAGCAGATAGATAAATACAGGATGCTTTTATTTCGCCAGCAGCAATGTCATTTGTGGGAACAGGAACAGTGCAATGAAAGCGGACCCGCAATATCGCAAGACAATGAACGCGCTCGACCGTAAGGAAAAGAGGAGAGTTTACTGGCAACCTATCGTAAAGTGAAACTCGACGTTATTTTATTTTTCTTCACACATTTTTGTTACCTTTTTTATCTTTTATATTTCGTAGTACCTTTCCGCCGTCAAATTTTATTCAAAACCTTTCAGAAATAAGGCGTAAAAACAGAACAAATAGATATCCAAATATACTGACATTCACGATTATAACATTAGTGTAATGATGTACATACGATGCATCAAATGAAATAAGAAAATAAGACAATTAAAAGAAGCAAGAAAAAATCACTTATCGAATTACTATTGCCTAAATATGTCGATCGCTTTAACTGTTTTATATACCTATACTATAAGTCCTATAGCATCTTATAATCATATAATTTATTGCTTCATGTATGTATTGTTACAAAGGTCGTAGGTACAAGTAAAATATGGTCCACACATGACCCTGCAAGGGCACTGCAAATATAATAGAATCAATTACACACACACACACAGAGCCTACTGCAACTGAGAAACACGCAAGATGCCTGTACCTTTTTCTTTCTTATTAAGAATACAATACCTTTCTCCGAAAGTCAAATCATAAGGCTAAATATTCCAAGGACTCGTGTAAGGCTTAGAGACAGGAAGTGGCAGGGAAAGGTCACCGCGGCCTCTCGCAATATTACAAAAGCACCTTTCATTTTGTGAGTTTGAGGTTTTATAATCGTGCTACGACACTTTATGTGACTTCTTTCTTTCTTTCTCAAGGCTATTTGGAAAAATCTACATTACGATTCTGAAATAATCTTTCGTTTAATTATATAGAGTACTAGCTGTCCGCCCGTGGCTATCGCCCGCGTTGTTTTATAACTTTTCCGTGCACAGTTTCCCGAAAAAGATATGTTCCTGCGGTAAAAACTACCTAAGATGTTAACCAGACATATTATTATAAGGTACCACCATCACAATTTCATTCAAATCGGTTCGATAGTTTCGGAGATTAGCCCTTACAAACAGATAAACAGAGAAAGAAACATTTTTTTTAAATCTGGTTATGGTCTATTACTTCTTACATCTCCCTGACTCGATTTTTAGTTTCTTATTATATGTATGAAGTTGAAAGATATTGAATGCTAAAGGTAAGCGGAGATTTTTTTCTATTTATACTCTAAGGTAAGCGGATTAAGAATTACATTAAATATATTGATAAAACAAAATATTTAGTTTTTATGACAAACGTTAGTTTTTGAATACCTAATACTGATTTTATCATAAACCTAAGACGGCTATAAATTCTTGCCATATAGGTACTTCTGTGATATTTAGATTACTGCAAAGTAGAAAAAACACGTTTCTTGATTTAAGTAGTTACCATGATAGAATACCATTAGATATGACGGTTTGAAGGCACCACATTCACAAATTAATACGGGCTAAGACGAAATCACAGTATTCATCAGGCAAGCCGAGTATTAGGATCCTAATCCAGTCAATTAAATCCGAAGAATGGACTGCATGCCAATACCAATCGACCAACCAACCAACTTATGTAGAACTCTGCCTAGTCAAATGTTCCTCTCGCTAGTGTATTTTTAAAGAGAACTGTAATTGATTTTCTACCCAAAAGTCACGTAAATCGCATTTTATGAATTTTTATGAATGAATTTTTGTTGTGTATGATTTTTTTTAGTATTTGTTGTTAAAAATTTACCACAGCTGCTGGGGTAATTTCACTACTTACTATGTTAGAATCAACATTTAAGACTAGTCTTTCTCGAGATATTCAGTAATCTATTTAGTTTTCTGATAATGTACCCTACCCTTTATTGGTTAAAAAAGGTTTTTTTGGTTCAGTTGTTTTTGAGCCTATTCGTAACAAAAACTGAAAAAAAAATTAAAATATTATTAGCACAGAATTTTTTTCTGATTTGTGATATACTTGTAGATAATGTTTGAGGGCAGAGGTCTATGTTAGTTATTTCTTCATACCTGGTTACTATCCTATATAAATTAAAGTGGAGTTCGTTGGACCTATTAGCTTTGGGCCGATGGATAACTGTAAATTGAAACAATCTCAATTAGCAATAACTGGAATTAACTGTCGCAATAACTTACCTAAACCCTTTTAAACCAGAATAATATCGTGAACAATTCCAAGAAGGTTTGTGTAATTTTACAAAACAAATTTTACAATTAATTTCAACATCATCATCCAGTAAGTAAACAACATCGCAGAATTTCTCAGATCAGTCAAATTTCATAAACATTATTGAAATACATATTTTATTGTTACAAGTATTATATGTTTATATAGTTTGAAAAATATTTATTCTGACATAAAAATAGGTCGTTTAGCTACATGAGAAAAAATCCAAACATATAAGAACAATGCCTAGATATCCCATTATTGATGTATATGATCAAGAAAAACTTTTTATACATTCTAATTTAAACTTGAGCTCAAGTTAAACATTATTTTGTAGTGAATCTTCATTCAGACAATGTAGCTTTTTATGTAGCTGTGTGGTTTTTAACTTAGAAATGACATCTAACTCTTTTTTAGGGTTCCGTACCTCAAAAGGAAAAAACGGAACCCTTATAGGATCACTTTGTTGTCCGTCTGTCCGTCTGTCAAGACCCTTTTTCTCAGGAACGCGTGGAGGTATGAAGCTGAAATTTATATCAATTACTCAGGTCTACTGTCCCTTGAAGCTGTGAAAAAATCAAACTTCTAAGCCAACGCAATCAAAAGATACAGCCGTTTATGCCGCAAATTTTCGACACTTGCAAGGGAATCAAAACCTACAGGGTGCTTCCCGTGAACTCAGAATCTTGAAATTTGGTACGAAGCAACGTCTTATAGCATAGATAAAGGAAAAATTACGAAATCCATAAATTTTTAGTTACATCACATAATATATTTTTTTTTAATAATTTTAACCTTACTACCCATTTCCTCATAAACGCGTAGAGGTATTAAATTGAAATTCATACCAAATACTCAGGTCTATAATACCTTTAAGCTGTAACAAAATCAAACTTCTATGTCAACGCAATCAAAAGAAACAGCAATTTAAGCTGCATATTTTGAAACTCGCAAGTACTCGCAAGGGAATCAAAACCTAAAGGGTACTTCCAGTCGACCTAGAATCTTGAAATTTGGCATGAAGCAACGTTTTATAGCACACATAAAGGAAAAATTCCGAAAACCTTAAATTTTTAGTTACATTACAAAATATATATTTTTTAATAAATATAAACTTATTACTTTTTTCCTCATGAACGCGTAGAGCTATCAAGTTGAAATACTTACTTAGTACTTAGTTACTTAAACGATAAAGAGATCTTTGTCTTAAATTTATGCTCCTCCATCTTTCCCCATTGTAATGTTATGAATTTCATTTTGCAATAAGATTACCATAGTTATGACTCGATTGTCGTAATGAAAGAACTTTGTAAACCTTGCAGGTTTGTACGGAACCCTCGGTGCGCGAGTCCGACTCGCACTTGGCCGGTTTTTATTTTTTATTAGCCTCTGCTTATAAATCAACGTACCTATAAAGTTTCACCGGCCCTACCTAACTCTTCCTGTAAGTCGTGGCTATTAATGGAACATATTATTATTATACTAGAGAAGACACCTCAAATATACTAAGCCAACATGGCGGCAGCGGGAGGCGGGCGAAATGCATGGCGAGAGTTGGAGTTCACGATCTCTTATTCATATTACTCGTACTATGAGTGATGTTCGCAGGTGTCTTTTCTGTGTATGCTAGTACAATTAATAGTTCAAAGTATCGAGGTCGATGGTTTCATTTCATTTCATTTTATAATAATACCAACAACTGCGGTCAACAACAAAGTCTGCAAACCATGCGGATTATGATAACACCTCCCTCAAGGGAAGTCCAGCAGTTGACTGCAGACTGCAGGGTGCTGTAGCAGATATTTATTTTAGTAGATTCTTAGGTACAGTGTTTTTACTTACTTACTTACAATATTTTATATTTAGGTAAGTTTTTTTTTCTTTTTGTTTTATATTGACCTATGCTTGTGTCGAAAAGGTACGACCAATCAAGCTTCACCGGACTTGCGGGGGAGTGGAAGACTCTACCTCAAAAAAGTCATATACCAACGCGTCTAGGGGCAGCTCGAGGGAGCCTCGGACCACGGCCTAGCGGGTTGATATTAAAAAACATCGCCTGAGGGGCTCCGTCTCTGATTATAAATTTTGATTTTGGTTATGGCCGCGCCCCCGCCGGCGGGTACGGTTATTTTTTTTAAACGGCGGGTGCGGGCGTTTTTAGGTAAGTGCTAAAAGCAAGGATTAAAATAGCTCTCGAAAACAAACACGAACTAACATTAACGCTGGCAGGGAACTAACTGTTACTGCATTAGTATATTTCAGTTGCAAATTGCAGCTCTCCGTACATACAGTCAAGAGCACGTCAAGTTGAACACTTTGGACTTTGCACCGTTCTTGTGCCCGTTGAATAAGGGAGAAAATTGCGATGCGGGTGTTCAGTTTATTCTTGTCCGAGCTACTTTACAAATGATTCCATTGTTTAACGGATTTTTTCCATCAGTAAAGCGAGAGCCGTCTCTAAGTACTTACTCTTGTTTTCTAATTTCAAAAACATTATGTTCTATATCATTTCTTAAATCCCCTTGACTCGGTTTTAAGCATTTTTTTCTATGTACAGATTTATTATAGACCTCTACAGTTTTATTAAAACAACGAATCTCTAAGAAACATAAAAATTAACAATTTAATGCATTACTTATTTTATTTTTACCAATTAGACCAACACATCAAACAAATCTATCGCCAAAATTGTAAACTGAATGCAATAAGAAGGTCGATAAATTTATGTCAAGGCCTTTACCTACATAAACAAATATTTAAAATTTGCCGTACGTGTCAAATTCAGCAAATTCTACAAAATGTGACGAGTAGGTATGTCATCAATTTTAAGAATCAGTCGGTAAGTTTTTCAAATCGAATCAAGTAACTTCTCATCGAAAATTAACTTTTCTACAAATAAATAAGTAAAACTAGTTTCTTAATCGAAATAACTTCGAAAACAAAACTTAATCGTGGCTAAACAAAATTGTATGAACAAAACTTTAGTTGTAAATTGCCTACTGATCTTATTACGCGTTACCTACTATATTTTGACTTCAGATATATTTTTTAATACAATTTATTTTACAAAAACTGTGTGAACCAAAATATGTTTACAGAAAAAGGAAATAGAAATTGTTTATTAAAAATTGTTGAGCTCTTAGCTTAAAATTTATTTCTTCCTCTATGGCTTTCGCAAACCAAAGAAAATATAAAAACTTCCTTATGTTCAGCCACCGACATCGTAGCGTTGGGAATGTCAGACATTACTATATTCGCTACGGGGCGCAGCGAAGGTCAAGCAATTAATATGTTAATTGAGAAGTTGTTAAAGTAAAAGCTAGAGACAAACCAAATTTAATTACAGTGTCTCTGAGCAGTCTATTATCATGCTATTTCAAACTCCAATGGTCTTAAGATAAAGTTTCTTCTCAAACGATTGGAACTGGAGAGTAATCTGTCTTTACCTAGAGTAAAACTCTACCTGTAATCAGACTGAGAGAAGGGAAAACTGTTATAATAATCTTCAAATTACTTGACTTAGAGTTTCTTCTTATCGTGTAGATTTTAAATGCGAAAACTATTTTAAAAACCCTAGTCTTTGGATTATGCTGAACCATCACTTACTCGTTGGACCCTCAACTTTACATGTTATTACAAGAACGAAATCACCTCACTCTACTACAATAAACGATAGCAGTAATATCCTAACAAAACTCTAGATACTCTAGAATATTCAATTACTCTTTTGACCAAAGAACACATTATAGACATAAAATAATAATAATAATACATGTAAATGTTAAAGAAATAAAATTCTGTCACTGAGGTACTGGGTTGTCTCGAGGTTGTAATTGCTCCAAATGTCATGCAACTTTCTATTGGTCAAAACTGGCGGAAAACAAATATCAATAACAATATATTCAAAGTCAAAGTCAAAGTCAAATAGTGTTTATTCAAAGTAAGATTTCACAATCATTTTTTGACGTCGAGGAGAGTTCACGATTTGGCTGTCTTCTGTGGAGAAGAACTCTCCGGAAGAAACTCCACAGGCGTTGCATCTTTTCAAAATATTTTTACATAGGTAATTATTATTTTATACAATTTGATTAATATAACAAAGAATGCAGCCGAAATATGAAATTAAAGGAAGGCAACCAGTCAAAGTAGAAAAACTAAACTATATAAACAATAAAACAATCGGCAATCGACTAGAGCAGACCAGTCCCCCCAAGCAGCACCACGTTCACGGGTTTGACGTATGGGACAGCCATCGCCGGGCTCAACCATATTAGAGGGAACCCAACGACCCGGCCCACACGCCACCGCAAGTCAGGACACTTTAGTGAGCATGAATACTCAGTCAGCCAGATGTTATCACGACAATCTAATTAATGGCTTCCCAATTGCATAGTCGACCGCACTACAATGTTGCACAATTACGTAGGTTTTTACAAACAAATTTTAGTAATAATATTACCTTAGATAAGGCACAGCGTTCTCGTGTCGAGCTGAAGTCTCTACACACCAAGCTTTCTTATCATTCAAATATTCATCCAATCCATAGTACGCATTCTTACATAGATGCCGTTTCACGTGGCATTTAAACCTTTTTTCTGGAAGATTTACAATATCATCAGGTATTTTATTATAGTAGCGTACACAGAGCCCCACGAAAGAAGTACTGACTTTAGCCAATCTATAGTTATCACGAGCTAGTTTATTTCCATTTCTAGTATTACGTTTGTGAATATCAGAATTCTTTTTAAATTCGTGGATATTTTTCCTAACGTACATAATATTTGCATAAATATATTGGCACGGAACTGTCAAGATGTCTATTTCTTTAAACAGTTCTCTAAGTGATTCCCGACAGCGAAGTTGGTATATTGCCCTAATGGCTCTTTTCTGCAAAATAAAAACAGTGTTAATATCGGATGCCCTGCCCCACATCAAGATACCATAAGACATTATACTATGAAAGTAACTGAAATAAACTAACCTAGCTGTTGCTATGTCTGTTAACTGTCTTATTTTTCTCACTGCATACGCAGCCGAGCTAAGCCTCCCCGACAGAGAAGATATATGAGGACTCCATTGCAGTTTGGCGTCAATAGTTATACCCAAGAAGACTGTACTGTCTACCAGATCAAGCCGCTCACTATTTAACACAATGTCACCCCTACAGCTATTTACATTTGGTAAGGTAAATTTAATGCATTTAGTCTTCTTTGCGTTTAATACCAGGTTGTTAGCAGTAAACCAGTTATGAACCTGTTGAAGAGTGCTATTTAACTCATTATACTGAGGTGATCTTCGGTTTAGTTTAAAAATAAGAGAAGTGTCATCCGCGAATAAAACAATGTTTGACAGATTATGTACAACACATGGCAAATCATTAATATAAACTAAGAATAAGAAAGGTCCTAATATAGAACCTTGCGGCACACCCATTGTAACTAAAGACCCCTTTGATTTTATTTCATTTATTTGTACCTTTTGAATCCTGCCTTCTAAATAGGACTGTACTAGTTTAAGTGCATTGTTTTTGACCCCATAATGTTTTAATTTAAGCAATAGGGTTTCATGTTGAACACAATCAAATGCTTTTGAAAGGTCACAGAAGACACCTATGCAATCGCAAGAATCCTCCCATGCGTCAAAGATATGCTTTATGAGCGCAACACCTGCGTCGGTGGTAGAACGTCCTTTTGTAAATCCAAATTGCTGTTTATGAAGTAGGCAATGTTTATTAAAATGAGACAGCAATTGGTTGAGTATAATCTTTTCAAAAACTTTACTTAGGACTGGTAAAATAGATACAGGTCTAAAATTACTAGGATCACTTTTATCACCAGCTTTGAACAAGGGTATTACTTTGCTATATTTCATTAAGTCTGGGAAGACCCCTTCATCAACACATGTATTAAAGATGGCGGCAAGATATGGAGCCAGTGTGTCAATTACTTTACTACAAGCCTTAACAGACATTCCCCATACATCTTCTGTTCCTTTTACTTTAATTTCTTTAAAAGCTTTGATAACAGTGTTTACATTTACATGTTTAAATTTAAATTCATCTTTACAAGGCTTTATGTGTTTTTCAAGTATCGAAGCAGAGACAAAAGGTGAAGAATTAAGAAGTTCTGTCGTTTTTATTGGAATATTAGAAAAAAAGTTCTCAAATTCTTGGGCTACTTCTATGTTAGTAGCAACAGGTCCCTTGACTGAATTTAGAACAATATCATTATCGCGTTGTTTCATTTTTCCAGTTTCGTTATTTATAATTTTCCAAACTGCCTTTATTTTATCGTCCGCACTTTTAATCTTATTACTTATATAATTGGATTTAGCGACTAAGCAGACCTTTTTGAAAGTTTTTGAATAATCCCTAACATAATCTTTAAATGTGTCACTATTAGTGTAGCTTTTTATTTCGTACAGCTCAAATAATTTGTCTCTGCTTTTCCTTATACCAATTGTTGCCCAATCACTAAATTTGAAAGACGTGCCAATGATTTTATTTTTAACTTGAAAGATTCTATCATACTCATCAAATACAACGGTGAAGAAATTTGTATATAATTCATTAGGATCATCAGAAAGACATTCAATATTGGGCAATTTCTCAGTCAAAACGGTATTGAATTTTTCTACACGACCAGCAGTAATCGGTCTAGTTTTTATTTCAAATTTTACAGTAGATCGATTAGCGGAGAACACTACTTCTTGACCTGAGTGGTCAGATGGTAATGAATTTAAAATTGACTTACTGGTGTAATTACAACTACAGAAAAAATTATCGACACAAGTGGATGATGTGGGTGTCACTCTGGTTGGTTCAAGAAAAACATAATCTAATTTAAATGACCGAAATAAACTCAATATTCTGTCTGTATAGTTGCCTGAAATTAAAATATCCACATTAAAATCCCCACATACAATTACTTGTTTTGTACTGTTGGAGGTGATTTTCAAAATGTCCTCCAACACAGTTTCGAAAATGTCAAAATTTTGACTATATGGCGGCCTGTATACGCACACTATAATATGATTATTCAACTCGACACAAGATACCTCAACACTTCGCTCAACCGTAAGTCCAACAATATCTTTACGATTTTTAAATTTAATATCTTTACGCAATAATATCAAGGATCCGCCACCCACGACATGATTTTTATTAGGCCTTCGGCTGAACGAACTGGCAACACAATAATTATCAAAGTTAATATACATATTACATTCTGAGAACCAGTGCTCGGTTATGCATACTATATCATATTTATTTTTTTCTAGAAATAATTCAAAAATTAGACACTTGCTGGAGAAGCTTTGAATGTTTTGATGAAAAATTTTTAGGAGACCAGGCTTCTCTTTTGTCTGTTTTATTCCTAATTCTCTGCGAGAAAATCTCTGTTCTGCTCTGTTGGTAACAATGTTTTGAGTGAGATCTTCTTTTGTCGAATCTAGTAGTTTAAATAATAATTATTAGTACCTGTACTAATTTGAATCAGAGGTGACTGCGTTATATTTCTTATAACTGAGTCTTGTATATTAAAGGCTAACAAAGTAGCTATGTGTCGTTTAAATTTCCTAGACAGGTACATAGTATCCTGAGTCAAAGTAAAATTATGTATAAATTTATTAATATCAAAAAATAAAATTGCATCGCTATGATGACGCGTCTGCTGGTATAAGTATGAATTTATATTATAAATACACCTATTATGTTCCTCTGTCAAGTTAGAACAGTATGGGAAAGAGCTAACAATAACTTTACATTTAGAAGTTTTATTAATCTCAACTATTTTCTGTATACTAGACTCCAATACATTCCTAGTTACACCTATGTGACTGCCAACCATAATAATAACAGTCGTGTGTTCATCATAATTTTCAGCACGTATTTTTTCTATTATGTCCACATAACTAGCATTAGGACTACAAATATTAATTACTTGTTGTGTTAAACATTTATGTAATAGAGGACCTAGGCCTACTCCTACTTGGTCTGTATATACAATGGTTTTCGGAGGTGTTCTGTCTACTACACAACGACTTGGCGAACGCATCACTACCACAGGAGGGTCCTGAGAGGCAGGAACACAGGCTGGTGCAGGTGTAGGGGAGGGCTGCGCGGAGGATGGCGCTGGCGGCGCGGGCGCAGTGCTGGCTGCTGTTGGTGACGTCACTGCCGCTGCCGCAGGTGGCCGCGCACTCAGGCCGCCTCTCCCCCCTCTCCCTCGCCTTCCGCGGCGCCCTCGCCGCGCTCTAGTGGGCGGCGGCGGCGCGCTCTCGTCTGTCTGGATGGATGTGGAGGCCGGATCTGGGAGCGCACCGGACTGCGGCGCTCCAGCTGTACCGGCGTCATCTGCTGGTGCAGGCGCCGTCCTCGGTGAGCTGACGTCCGTAGACATCTGCGAGTCGTCCACCAGGTCCGCGTCGGAACCAGATATGCCTAAGACTGTGTTCACTTCGCCGTCGCTCAGTAGAGAACACAGTAGTCCAGTTTCCTGTCGATGCAATTGGAGTAATTCGGATGTTACTGCTGACAGTTGTTTAAAGCTCATCTCGCTTTCGTTATATTTACAAACTGTGTCTGCTAGGTTGTTCTTCAGCTCTTCAACTTCTGCTTGTGTATTGGTGAATACCATATACATAGCATGAAACTTGCGTTTGAGCTCCTCATTCTCCTTATGCAATGCTACATATTTAACCCGTTTTGGTTGTTGCCGCTGAGCTTGTTTTAACATTTTTAAGTTTTGTCTAGTTTTCTTTAAAAATTTATTTAATTTACAATATTTTTTTATTCTTATTGTATTTGCCATTTTCTCATACTGTGTGGTCATATTTTCAGCCCCCAGCTCTTCATGAAGGGAAATCATATGATTTAATGTGGTGTTTTCTTTCTCCAGATACATGTCATCCAGTTGATTCCTAGCATGGCTGAGCTGGCTCTCAAGGAATTTCCCACGTTCCTGAGCTGAGGCAAGGTCATTGTGGAGGGTACCACACAATTCAACCTGTTTTTCCAGTTCACATATTTCAGCCTGTGCTTCATCATATGACACTCGCAGGGTTGACACACTTTCAGACAGCTGAGTATTCTTTGCTTTCAAGCGCCGAATCTCAGCATCCTTACTATCAAGCTCAGTTAGCAGTTTAGTGTTGATATCTTCTGCCTCTCTTAGGCTTTTCTGCAGTTGAGCGGTCTTCTGTTCAGCGTGCTTGCTGCGAGTCATCATGGTGGAGATAGATTTAACTGAAATGTAAGCAACAGAGGAAAGTAAGTGAACTGTATAATATAATTTCACTCTTTTTTTTTTTTTGTGTGGGTACCTAAGTATATGTTTTATAATCTAATAAAAAATTAAACTATTAAAAATTATAATAATTCAAATAACAATTAACTATTCCCATTCAAACATTCAGTTACTATGAATAAAAGCTATAATAATAGGTGTAGGTAGGTACTCTTCTTTGAACAAAATATGCAGCAACTAAAATTAAGTTGGAAAGAATAACACTAATTGAATGATTACTTCTGTATTTCCTGTGCTGTAATCCGTAAATTTATGTTAAGTTGTATGTTTAATTCTGTAATTATTTAAGGTGTTTGCAACAATAACATGTGAAGCTCCTGTTATCTTCAAAACAATTAAACCGTTATCAAATTAAGTGACACTACCTACTCACAGCTGTATCTAATAAACTAGCTAAATATTGTTTCAAATTAATATTATGTGCTGTGTGAATTCTTATTATGTAACTAAATTGTGGTCTTTAAACTTAAATTAGACTGTAAAAATCAAAATAAAGCCACACAAAGGCTCAACTGTGTATGAGTGAATATTTACTCAGTATGAGATCTATGTGATTTTTGAATAAGTAGTGTTAATGTGTTATTAGTCTGTTCGTAGTGTATGAATTGCTAGAATTTATTATAGCAAGAATTAAGAAAACAATACTCCCCAGGTTTATCCACTGGTTTTTTCAATTTGAAAAAATGTCCGCTGTCAGTCGGGTGCAGATCGTTCCACTATCCTCTGGAGTGTTTCTTCTTGTAATTATAATATTTCACACACAAATTGCATAGATATATACAATTAACGTGAATTAAACACAAATTAATGATGATTAAATCGTGAAAATTATTAATTTTTAATTAAAAACAGGGCACAGCTGATTTTGACAACCGTCACGCTCGGCGCCAGTGTTCATCATGTATATCAGTATCAAATCCAAGGATCTTATAATTACTACAACCAGTACGTATAAGTCAAATCACATATATGTCGCTTTATATTCGTTTATACAAGGATGTTATAAGTACTAAGTATCCTTGCGTTTATATACTACCCAAAAAGCATTTCTTCCTTACTCTATGCTTTTGACAGTGTCACCGGAATTAGACCCGGAAATATCCAGCATGTGACGTCATCTTACCAGTCACTTCACGACAATACACTCTACCTATAACGTTATTAATCAAATATTTAAAGGCAAACACAGCCAATCTATACAAGCATACAATCTATGTTACGTAGATAGTAATTGTAAACACTGAATACTAGAATGGAAGAGATAACATAGCGAGATACAGAGTTTAAATATAGTACGAACACAAATATTTTGAGTAGACTACACACGTACATACAGACCCACCTCTCTCCTGGAGGGGTAGGCAGAGACTACTTCGTTCCACTGGCTATGACCTAGATATACTTTCGCTTCATTTACATTCGATCTCATCATATAACCTCAAGTCATGAGTACTTTAAGCGTCGGTTTAAAGTACTCCTGACTGGACCTTTTGTCAGAAGGTCGTCGTCCCCGTGAGAAGACTACAAACACAAAATACCAAAATTCATACGCTACTACAACTTTTATCTACTATCATTTTGAGGGTTCCGTATACAAAAAAGAAAAGCACGGATCCCTTATTGGATTACTCGGGTATTTATCTATTCTCGGGTATCTGTCCGTCTGTCCGTCCACCTGTCACAAACAATTATCACCGTAACTACTGGCCCGGTTGAAAATGTAAAACATACAATATTCATTTTCCCCTCCTCCTTTTTAAAGATAAAATGGCAACAATATATACATACATATTACGTTGTACTTACAACCACGGCTTCACAAAGCACTCTACAAATGGTTTTTCAAATGTAAGTAATACATTTATCTTCCTTGCGCTTGTTTCGCTCACCAGAACTATCGATAAATCAACCACCTCGCCTTACTTAGGATAATTTCCTTTTCGCTGAAACGAAAGCTTCCATTATATATAAGCTTCCATTTCAGTCTATTTTTAGCCAGCAGCTGAAAGGCGTGCGAAAAAGCTTTAATAATTTTATTTGCCGAAAACCTAAGTATGCGTTACTCTGATTTCTCTGTACTAATATGTCAATAAGTTGGTTACTTGATTTCATACTAGACTAACTACACTTTGTATCTGCATACATCGTACAAACAACGAAATCATAAACCTCTGATGGGTGTATGGATAATATACACTTATTTATTTAACTAGTAACTAACTCAGATGTGAGTTTTTTACGTGTCTTTATGAAGTCTTTGGTGTATAATAACGAAATATCCGAGAATAAGATATTATATAACACATAACAATATAATCATCATCTTATACTTATTATTACCGGTACCTTCTCGGAATTCTTGATCAAAAAGTTATACACTGAATTTTATTTCAATTTAATCTAAATATAGCCCAAACGCAAACAACTTAACCGAAATTATTTCAATCAAAAAGCAAATTAAATTTCTGCAAATCCTATATTATTATGATGGATAAGAAAGTTACGTAATTTTCGTTCATAATTGTTTGCTCGTGCTGCGAGCCTGGTTCGGAAAATTCAGAATGCTCCCGGTTCCAACTCATGTTACAGACTCTATTCAGAGACGAAAAGTGATTCAGATTTATAAAGCTCTTGTATTTTTCGAAGCGTCAAAAAGGTGATCATATTACTTATTATGGTAGGAGTATCGCAATAAAGCCTCCCATCTGTACTAATTATTTTTGTCTCATCTTTGTCTATACTAATATTATATGTATAGAGAAATTAGGTTGTTTATTTGTTTACATTGAGTAGGCTCCGACACTACTGAACAGATTTAAATGAAACTTGGTATAAAGATAAAACAGACCTTATTCCCACGGGAAAAACTACAGGGTAGCGCAATAGAACGTGCATATTGCATATGTTTTTTTGCGGGATAAAATGCGCGCGGTCGAGGGGGACCCTATCATCGTTTGGTAGGCAGGCTCATGGAGTTTTAGTCGTTATGAGTCACTTCGAAGGGAAGCATCGCGCATTTTGCGTACGAGCATTTTACGAGACCTCTCGTTCATACATCGTTTAGTAACGACTATATGATTCCGAATATGGACTACGGCGAATCAGTAAAGCTCCGAGTTCTAATTTGATTAAAATATGGGTAAACCGTTTCGAGGAAACCGGTTTAACATTAAAACTAAATTGCAAACAAAAAAAAATAGCAAAAGGTCGTCCAAGAACAGCTAGGACCGAATCCAATATTGAGAGAGTTATGCAGTCGGTACAAGGAAATCCAAAAAATGTCTACTCGCACTCGCAAGAGATCGTCGGTCTTACAAGTATCGCGACAAAGTTTGCAACGAATTTTAAACTTGTCACTTAAACTGCATCCATACAAGCAGCAATTAACATAAGAATTGAAAGAATCAGACTACATAGCAAGGCTCGCATTTGCTAATGAAGTGCTTAATCAATTTTCCAATTTTGACAACATCATTTTCTCTGATGAGGCCCAATTCCATTTCAATGGTTTCGTAAACTGACAAAATTTCGTTACTGGCACAGTGAGAATCCCAAACACAAACATCAGAAACCACTGCATAGTCCTAAAGTGACAGTATGGACCGTAATTTCTAGCAGAGGAATAATTGGTCCTCTTAATTTTCGTTTGTGGTTAGAGGAGTGCTGTCGCAGAGCGGGTCATCATTTGGATGGTGTATTTTTTTTTTAATAAACTTCAATTATTACATAACAATGCCTCATTTTTATTTAACTATATCTTTTGTATTTATTTTTTTATATATTTTTTAAATATGCACGTTCTATTGCGCCACCCTGTATTAACGCGAGCGGAGCCGCGTGGCGGAAAGATAGTCCTAAAATTAAATTCATTCAGCTACCTCATTCGTATTATACCAACTACTAGCATTTTATTTAATAAAGACTAATACCTATTTCTGTTAACAAAGTAAAGAACTTTTTCTGAATCTGTTGCAAACTTTGAAACTCGTACGAAGCTATTCTAAGTATTTCTAAGTAGCAAAATCTAGGTAAACGAAGTTAGACGAGAAGTAACACAAACACAGTCCCTTGTCACACCGATTGGATACAGGCCTTAATCCCCCACCACGGAGTATGGAAAAAGCCTTTATTTTTCCTCATTGCTTATGTAGGTCGGCCACACTGACCCAAAGAGGATCGGGTATTATTAATTATGGTTTATAGGAGGATCTTTTTAAAATGGTTTTTCCTACATACGGTATAAAACTTAAATTGTAAATAAATCAATGATACCTACATAATTGTATCTGTTCTATTAGTCCGGTTCATTTTCGACCAAAAGTGCTCTAGAACTTGAGTTTCATCTGTCACTCTTGTAAATGGCAACGACTCCTACCGTTGGATTCGTCTTGATGTCCTGAACGTGAAACTGTCGGTCGTCAAGTGCTAAAGTGGTGGAGGGATGAGGGGGGGGTAATCAAAGATCGCTGGACTTTTACGTTGTAATTTGAAAACTAGTGGACCGATTTCTTTATTATTAGTATTATTTGAACGGGTATAACATTATCTACAACACGTTCTTATACATCGAATACGTCAATGCAGTGGTTACCGCGTAATAATACGAAACATAATAAAAAATAATTGTGTTTAAATAATATCACAGATTACGCTAAATCTATAAAGTTTTCGTGATAACAATGTTGCTTACTTAAATTCTACAACAAATTACCTAATCAAAAAGGTAACAATAATTACTATAGGATTTATGGTGCCTGAGCTAGAGTTAATTAACTAAACGTAGTCGCAGGTCACTATACTACGAGTACGCAATAAAAAATTGTTTTCCGCGTTAATTTTTACTAATTAAACTGTACGAACATGTAATTTGTATGGACTGAATTGTCTGAAAAAAACATTTTTTTTTTTCGACCTAAATTTCTTTTATTTTTATATCATGGGTAGATATTACCAATATAGGTATATCCCCTGACATAGTTTTTATCCTGTCAGGTACCTTAGGCCAGGTGCTACAGGCAAAGTCAAAACTACTATAGTGAAAAGCTAAAAGATTGTTTTCCGCGTTATTTCGACGTACATTTCTTTTATATTTTTATCATAAGTAGATGTTACAGATATCTATCTTCTGACATAGGTTTTATCCCGTCAGGTACCTTGGGTGAGGTGCTACAGGCAAAGTCAAAACTACTATAGTGAAAAACTTAAAAAAATATTAAAGCGGATATTTTCCAGTCCACTCGTTTTCAAATTACAGCGTAAAAACAAAAGTACAATTTCGCCATCTTTGATTACCGCTCCCCTCCTCCCTCCACCACTTTAGCACTTGACGACCGACAGTTCCACGTTCAGGACACCAAGACGAATCCAACAGTAGGAGTCGTTGCCATTTACAGGAGTGACAGATAAAAAAATTTCATTTAGTACTGGAGCGAACCGGACTATTGTTACCATGTGTCACGTCACACATTTTTCTTGATTAGCTCTATCTACGTCAACTAAATCTTTTGGGTTAGGTTGGGTTAGGTAATAAAAAAAAGGATTTGTATTGTAATACCTTGATAAGTACTTAAGATCTATAAATGATAACATACTCGTATCTAAAAAGTTCAAATTCAATTGATAAATCTAACTTTTTATGTGTGAATAGTAAAAATATATATGCGGTGGTTTTCTATAGCTGTGGGAAAGTGGTGTAGATAAACCAAATCTATCTAAAATAAAGGTCACATTTAACTAAGGTGACAATATTTTGTAATATTCATGACAGTTCTCCAATATCTGATACCGGATAGAAAAGTAAAGAGACGTTTTCTGTATGGGAAAAGTTCACACCACACATCCGTCAAGAGTTGACTCGCTTACATACATGTCCTGCTAAATCTAATTTCCTTGCCATAATAGAGCTGTCAGCTGTAAAGAAATCTGGGTTTGAAGGAAAATGACTTCGCAAAGTTTTAGAAGTCGATTTAGATCTTCGTTGTTATTTACCACCACACGTATTTACACTTACATTTAGGTAGGTTTGATTTATACATAGCATTGTATTAAGTATTATTTCAAATGTCAACAAAGAACTGATCTGATAGACTAAAATACAAGACAGAGAAACAGTAATCTCAACAGAATATTCACAAGTTTCTTTTCCTATTATTTTGTTTGCTTTAGATGACATTACAAAATGTACTTAAATTGCAACAAAACGTAATAAATGCGGCAAGTAATTTTACAACATGACAATAAAATACATAACCTTACTTTTGTTCCGGTTTTTCCATAAATTATCGTAGTCCTCAACCAATTTTAGTAACAAAAAATGACATCACTGAAGAGCTAATGTCATATGACGTCACACACAACACTTTTCACACTATTTCACTCCACTGAAAATGAAAATAAAACGAAATAATAGGTATTTCTTGAATATTTAAAGATCACTGACATAAATAAATGTACTGTATTTGACGTCAACACAACACTATTCGTGCCTTTGCCTTTGGAGACCAAGTTTAATCTGATCTGACACACCTAACCTTATCAGAGTAATAACAGACTAGATAAGAAACTGTAGCCGTCCAAAACCATTACCAATGTCTATCCAATATTAGACATTATTTTACAGTCTGATATATCCCTCCTGAAATTACGATTCTTAGATTTAATTAGTACACCTTGAGCAAGTCAATAATAATACGTGCTAAATACTAATATTTATTACCACTTTAATTATTTTTTATTTGTTGATTAAAACTTTAAGTCGAATTTAAATCTATTTAGTTAGCCAGGTAGATATGGCCTCCTTGTAATGTTGGCAATTTAACTGGCAACATTACAAATGCCAATTAAATTGCCACACTTAGCAGGAAGACTGAGATTTCAGTTGTAGTATGTAGTTCTCTTAACATAAGGCATCAATTTTTTTCTTTTGTACGTCTATTAATGGGCCACACTGTATTATTCATAGAATGGCTCAGCAAATAATTATATATATGTATTACGCTGAAATAGTCTTATTATGTACAAATTATTTTTTAATATTGTGACCTTATTTCTCAATGAAGAGTAAAGATAGGCAATAAAAACCTTGATTCATATCGTAGCAGTGAATCTAGATGAGAACGAAATAATCATAACGTTTGGATGAAATTCGCAACCGCCCCCCAGTTAGCCTGCGGAGCCGACAATCATAAACACAATCTTTTTTTAGGTATAATTATTTTGAATCTTGTTAACGAACTCATTATTTTTAAGGCTTTGTCCGCAAGTAAATTAAGAACACAATCAAAAATGACAAGATGTAAATTTGTTAAATGATAATTATTTTCTGAAACATTACAGGTTACTCGTAATAAGTTTATGTTTTCTTTAATTATTAACTTTCTACTCGTAAATGAAAAACTAAACAAATAATAATACAGGCAAATTCTCTTTGGGGTATGACGGACGTAAAATATAGAAATTGGGAAAATATTTTTCCCAAGTCTAGACTTTATCCAGAAAAAAATATATGAGCTTAATGAAATATTCTCGTATAAGCAGTAAATTGATAGTCAAATTATAAAGTCATGAAACAGGAAATCAACCTTCAGTGTAAAGATATACATAAAATAGCTAACTGTTGTTATTAAAGTAATAAAATAAATCAGTACCTAACAAGAGAATAGGAAGTACTTTTCTCGATTCTAGAAGATTCTGACGCTAAGCCAACTCAAAAGTAGAAGCCTAAGGTAGGCATCATAATGTTTTTATACTAAAACTTAGTACGACAATCCAACAAAATACTT